>PVJC01007358.1:0-51740 GCA_004026665.1 Murina feae | reverse complement strand
GGCTGGACACAGGTTCTGGAGTTTTTTCTCCTATAATTGATACTGTTCCTTGAAGGCCTGGGGTAATTGATACACTGTTCCTTTAAGGCGGCCTTCTAACTACTAACGAAGCCTTCTCTGCCTCACCTCGCAGAGTCTATAATGAAACAATTGTTACTTTTACTGGTTAGGCGGGAGCTGCTCTTTCCTTCAGCTCCGGAGGATTCTACGATTGTTACAATGTTTCAAAAAGCTGTGTTTTGCTAGAGGCAGTTTAATCGGAGCTGAGCTGAAGGGCACAGCTTCACTTTCCCTCCTGCCGCAATGGAAAGGGCTGTTTACTCAGGTCCGTGAGTGGCGGCCGCCATGTTTGCTGGGCTAATTTGCATACAGCTGCTCTGATTGGCTGGTGGGCGTGGCTTACCCTGTCTCGGAGAAACGGTTAATTTTAATATTTTGCTTTTATTAGTTTAGATATGTGTGTGTGTATATATATATATATATATATATATATATATATATTAGTATATATATATATATATATATATTAGTTACAGGTCACTAATGACAGGTCAACTGGTCACTATGGTGTGTACTGACCACCAGGGGGCAGATACCCTCACAGGAGCTGCCTCCTGGTGGTCAGTGAGCTCCCACAGCCAATCTCCTGCTGCTGGCCAACCTCCCACAGTCTCTCCCTCTGGCCAGCCAGTCCTCATTAGTCCCAATCTGGGCAGCTGGCCAACCTCCTATGGGCCCTCCTTCACAGCCAGAATCACCAGCCAGGGTGAGGGATCCCACCCATGTACAAATTTGTGCACTGGGCCTCTAGTATACTATAATTTGGGCATAGTCATTCATGTATGCTTCTGATAAAAAAAAATTCAAGATCTTTTGTGTTGTTTTCTCTGAGATGTTTGACCTGCTGAATCCCAGTTATATAATTTTGCTCTCTTTATGTACTCATTTTGAACTTGTGTCAAACCAAGAAATAGTAATTTCAGGATAAAGTGGAAATGTATTGTGTGAGACAAACCAAGATGAAGACTGATGAACAGTAATTAAATGGTAGATATGAAATATTTATTTGTCATTTAGATGGTACAATATAAAGTCAAAGATGCTAGAAGATAGTCATTTTTTCTCAGTTTCTCAGAAAAATTTGCATATGAATTATTGTAAAGTGTCACAAACTTGGGTGAATCTGGAACTTTAATTTTCCTTTTTCTCATACATGCCCCTTGAACTACTTTTAGGGTACCATGTGTTCTTAGCACCCTCCCTAGTTCTATATGAACTTTGATTGTACCACTGCTCCATGTAACCCATTATATCAGTGTGATCACTTCATTTATTCCTGTCTTGCCTGGATAACCTCAGGACCCAGAAACCTAGTTTACATTTTCACCAAAATCTAAATTTTAATTATAGTATCTGTATCACTTTCCTATTGCTGCTATAACAATTGCCACACATTTGTTTGTTTAAAATAGCACAAATGTATTAGTTTACACTTCTGGAGGTCACAAATCTAAAATATGGCTAAAATCAAGGTGTCGGAAGAGTTGTCTTCCTTCTGGCTGCACTAGAGGAGTATGTGTTATTGCCTTTCTCAGCTTCTATGGGCTACTTGCATTCCTTGGCTCATGGTGATATCACTCAGACCCCAAATTTTGTTGTCACACCTGCTTCCTGCCTCTGACTCTCCTGCCTCTCTTTTTCCTATATAAGGACCATTGTAATTACACCCACCTGGATGTTACAGGAGAATCTATCTATCTCAAGATCTTGAACTTAATAACATCTGCAAAGTCTCTTTTCCATGTAAGATAACAGGTTTCAGGGCTGAAGATGTGGACATCTTTTGAAGGACCATTACTTGATCACAGTAGCTTTAATATTTGGGATCATGTGTCCCTAAGAACTATGTGGTAAAACTTACAAGAAAAATAATGCCTGCAATTTTCAAAATATGAGCAAAATTCTTTTTCAGTTATAACTGATCTAAAGTAATCATTTCAACTCCTGTGATTCTTTCTATTCTCTTCTTTCCTTGTTTCAAATGTTTGGAATAAAATAATTGAACATG
This sequence comes from Murina feae, assembly GCA_004026665.1. NCBI lineage: Eukaryota > Metazoa > Chordata > Mammalia > Chiroptera > Vespertilionidae > Murina > Murina feae. The sequence continues at coordinate 49,672 of PVJC01007358.1, read as the reverse complement.
AGAATACAAGCTAAGTAACTTCACATAGTAAAATTTTGTGGGGGTTTTCCCCCCTTCTGTTTAAGTACTTCTTTATTTACCAATGAAAACTGCTTCAGAGCCATCATAGACTAAAAGAGGATGTATTATGGCATGGATACTAATTATATGTCTATATTACGTGTCTAAGGAATTACTCGGACATCGTGGTCCAGAGAACGGCACCCAGCAAGTTAGGTCTTGCTTTCTATCTACTTTTCAAAAGCATAATCAATTCTCAAGAAAGAAATCCCTCTGTTTTTGAGTGTAGCCCTTGAATGGTCATTTTGGTCTTCCCAAGCATCCCTCCCAGTTTGTACTAAAGCTCGTGTTCACTGAGATTAAGATCTGTTCAGTGCTTGACCAGAGATGATTTCGGTCCTTTATCAGACAGTGCATAAAAGCAGATGAATGGATTCATACTCTCAATGATGTTCCTAAATTCTGATTATGAAACAAAACTTGAGCTGGAAGATTTTGAGGTGGGAGTTATCAACCTAATACAATCTATTGCATGGAACAGTGTGCAACTTAAGAAATGACCTGACCCCTCTCCCCATGCTTCCTGCCTCTGCAAAAACCTATTTCTTCACAGAAAATACGAAACAAGAGAAGCTTATTTCAGGTTGCTTGGTGGTTTAATATTTGCTTCATTGAAAGTTTGTGAAATGTCACCTCATAAATCTCTATTTTTATTTCATAAGGAATCATTGACATGTAAAAGCCATTTAATTATAATACTAGAGACTTAGTGCATAAAAATTCATACACTGGAGGGGTGTTCCACAGCCCAGCCTGCCCTTTATCACAGTCCTGGAGCCCTCAGGGGCAGGAGGCGACCTGGTGATCAGGAGAAGGCAACACCCCATCACTCAGCCAGCCTTGGTTACCTGTGCCTTGGGCCAGCCCTGGGCAGCTGGGCAGCTGGCAACTGAGGCTTGCCTGAACCTCGGGCCACCCCTGGGTAACTGGGGGCTGAGGAGATGGGGGGACTCTGGAGGCAGGTGCATGGAGCGGCCAAACCCATCTTGCCATTTGCCTGCTGCCCCAGCGGGACTGAGGGGACTGGGCACCACCATCTTGTGGCGTGGGTGCTACCATATTTGCGGGCATGGCCATCAATTAGCATATTCTTCCTTATTGGCTGTGGGTGCCTCCATCTTTGAGGGAGGGGCAGTCAACTAGCACATTCCCTCCTTATTGGCTGTGGGTGTCGCCATCTTTGCAACAGTGTGAGGGTCAATTAGCATATTCCCTCTTTATTAGATAGGATAAACATGGGAAATAGTGAGGAACTTTTTATTCTTAAAAATATCACTAAAACATAAAATATATCACAAAAACATTTTATTTTCATATTTTTCAATTTTCAAAGTGAAATGATTGACATCTATGAATAATGTCATTCATTTCATTTAAAAAAGAAAAAAGTGAATCTGGTTTCTTTCTGTGAGCTGTTGTGCCAGTGAGCCCTTATCAACTGAACACTGTGAAACTCTGATACTTATGCCTTGGAATTGTCGAGACTTATCATTAAAAAACCCTCAACATTTGTTTAGTCAGGTTTGACCAACAGCCACTTAGTGCCAACTGTGCACCAGGCATTACATGACAATCTAGCACTTCAAATATAAATAAGTTATAAGCACTGCCTGTAAGATGTTTATATTCCAGCACAGTATTCAAATTCTATTCAAATATAAGAATAGCACTCTTGCCCAATAGCACTCTTGCCCAATAAATACGTTTGGTCCCTGTCCTGGGGAGCCCAGAATCTGATGTGGAAGGCAGACAGGTGACTAAGAAATACAGCCTAGTGTGGAGGGGTGTGTGTTAAATGGAGGAACTTCAGCATGCACAGGCTCATCAGGCGAGGGGACCATAGGATTCATTATATGAGCCCACTTACTCTAGTTCAGAGTGTGTTGGTCACCCTTGTAGGTCTAGAAGCAGGACACTATCAGTGCAGTTGAGGGTGATAATCAACCTCTCAAACAAGGAAATAATGACCTTGATACTGATGAATAAATCACTAAAGATGTTCTTTTGCCATGACCAGAATATTCACATGACCTTTCCAAGTCACTCCCCTTTCAAATTATCTAAACTAATAAAAGTGAAATAGTAAAATTAACCATTTCTTTGGGACGGGGTAAGCCACACCCACCAGCCAATCAGAGTGGCTGTATGCAAATTAGCCCAGCCAAGATGGAGGCTGGGTGGCGGGTGCTGTGTGGGTGGGCGGAGCCAATGGGCTGGGTGGCGGGTGCTGTGTGTGGGTGGGGGGGCCGCTATGGGTGGGTGGCAGGCTACAGGCCAAAGGTTGGGCAGGAATAGGCTGAGCTGAGGGACTCCCGAGTGCACAATATATTGTGCACCGGTCTCCTAGTCTATAACAATAAAAGAGTAATATGTTAATTAGGTTGGCCATCCTTCTGGATGACCTTTCGGGTGAACGTGGGCTGTGAAGGAAACCCAGGTCCTGGGTGCCAGAGGGAAGCCAGTGCCAGCAGCCAGGGGAAGGAAGGCTTAGTCTTGCACAAATTTCGTGCTTTGGGCCTCTAGTCAACAATAATATTGACAACTTACATTGCGCTTAGTGTGGGTTATATATTTAATGCTTAACACAAGTTTGTGAGGCAGGCAATAATCTCAGTTTATATTTAGGGAAAATGAAACATAGAAAGGTTAAGTAATTTGCTTACTTTATGGTCAGGAAATGAAAGAACCAGGATTTGAACCCAATTTGATTCTAAAGTTGACATATTTGTAATTTCTATGTTACACTGCATAGAGTCTTCAGGAAAAAAAACACAGATTTTAAAAATTCTCTCTTTGTGCAGGTTATTTTTACTATTAAACTACAACTAACTATTGTAGTAGGGAGGGAGACATGACTCTTCAAATTATGTGTTTTTTAAATAGTCTAAACATTCAGAGGGAAACTTTATTTCTCTGGGTCTTATTTCTTGTACCTCCAGACATGCCTTGAGTAAAAAGCAGAATAATAAAGCTGTGAACCAAGTGTTGTAGAGACAGAGAAATGTAAACATTGTTTTAAAGTCATATTCAATAGATATGTGAATTAATAAGTATCTCATCTCTATCATTCCAGTATAGATTATAGTAAATGCCTCCAAGGGATGAAGGTGATAACATATATTGATAAGAACATATTTAATTTTCCTCATCTCAGAATTTATCTGAAATATCTCTCAGTGCTATCCAGCTTTTTTAAAAAAAGATTATGATTTCATAAAGAATCTTCCCATTTCCTTATGTATATAAAGTTTTTGTCTTAATTGCAGAGTTAATGTTATTTCCCATTGTAGCTATTAGTGTTAATCTCTATGTACAATTTGCTTATTGCAGGAAAGCTGGCTATCTGGAGACCAGGCATCCTTAAACCTCAGGCTTTGGTCCAAATCTGAAGACAACTGGAGAAAACATGCACACTCCGTATCAGCTCTGTCCATTTCCTCCATTCGTCATGCAGAACTGTTCCCTGTAGACACTTGAAATAAACAAATGAACAAGCCTGAATAAAATGAAGATCCCAAAGTTACTGCCCATGATATAACTGATTCCTTCTTCAAGAGGACAAAAGGAAGAATAAAGTATAGAGAAATGGAATTATTTTGTGTGAGAAAGAGTAGCATGCATTATATTAAGGGAAACAAATGGATAAGAAGGGAGAAAAGAGAGCAAGAGAAACTGAGAGCGTCTTTTCTCTCTGTGATGTTGGGGAAAATGAGGTTGTGGAGAGGAGTGGTCAGTAATTGAATCCTGGAATTCTAATTAAAGCTATAATAAGGCCAGAGGAGCAAGCTAACCCAGAAAATCTGCAGTACAAAAGATCTAGATGCTGTAGATGAGTGGAGAAGTAGGAAAAATGCTCAGTTTCCAAGAACCAGAGGCCAAGATCAAAATCAATATGAGTACCAGTAATGGAACCAGAAAGCAATATGGAGTACAAACTGAGACCTAAGGAAAAGGAGAGAAGAATTCTGTGTGATGGTCTGTAACTCGAGCTTTGGGGGTTTTCTCTTGAGTCTTCAGGAAGTTTTTGTAGTGTTGGATAAATAAGTGTTAAAGAGTCAGTGATGGGTTTGCTTGTAGTCACAGTAGTGACTACACATTAATGACGTAATTAAAGGCTGTGAACAGCAGATACTCAAACAGTGGTGAGCAGAACTACAATAAAAAGACAATATGACAGGATACTTCCTAAATCTCAAATTTCCATTTTTTAAACAATATAGCACATTACTGTGTGTGTGTATGTGCGTTAACAGCATCCATACATCAATAACACAAACTTCCTGACATCACTGACACATCAATGAAGTTGCCTTGAAATTACTCTTTCTCCATTAAACCATTGAAGCTACCATGACCCAATGAGGGGTGACATCACAGGTTTAATAACTATGGCTTAAGTCCACTGCCCTATTAGCTGTGAAGGGCCATAAGACCTCTTTGACTTATCAGCCACATCATTACCCATTTTCATCCCATGGTCAATCATTATACTACTGCCTGTGTACATGCTTGATTCCATTAAGATTCTCTTCATCGTGGCAAACTACCATTCTGATTAAGTCCAACACTTACCAATTCTGTGCCTGTCTCTACACAGATGAATGTGGTTAAAGAAAACACATAGCCACATTGTGTTAAGCTCATGACCAGAAATCTCAGGTAAGTCCTTAATACCATGCCACAACAATATTATCTAATCTAATAAAAGAGTAATATGCAAATTAACCATCACTCCAAGACACCTAAGCCACGCCCACCAGCCAAGCCATGCCAACCAGCCAATCAGAATGGCTGTATGCAAATTAACCTAGCCAAGATGGCAGCCGGCAGCCACAGAGCTACAGCAAACAGGAGGCTTCCGTTGCACCAGCGATGGACTTGAAACTGCCTGCCTAGGCCGGCCAGGCCTCTGCTCAAGGCAACGTTTCAATTGTAGAAGCCATGGAGCTGAAGCAAACAGGAGAATTCATTGCCTGACTGGGCCTCTGTTCAAGGCAACAACGTTTCAATTATAGAAGATAAATAAACCCCAAAACCTGATTCCAGCCAGCCTCGCTGGAACGGTGGGTCAATGGGAGCTATGGGCAGCTGAAAATAGCCCTCAGCCCCTCACCCAGGCTGGCCACACCCAATGGGGTGAGGGTCCCCACTGGGGGGTTGGCCAGCCTGCAAACAGCCATCAGCCCCTCACCCAGGCTGGCCAGGCATGCCAGCAGGTGGACATCCCCTGAGGAGTCCAAGACTGTGAGATGCCATAGGCCGGGCTGAGGGACCCCCCCGAGTGCACAAATTTTTGTGCACTGAACCTCTAGTACTTCCATAATTCAATTACTTTCTCACTCTTCCAAGTGAGAGTCATTTAATTTCTTGCTACACAAAGCATGAGCCATGGGCCTCTAGCATCTTTGTCACCTGGTTAGAAATACCACATTTACTAAAGCTGACACTGCATTTTTTTCTTTTCAGAGAGAGTAGAAGGGAGTGGGGGAGACAGAGAGAGAGAAAGATGGATGTGAGGGAGGCACATTGATTGGTTGCCTCCCACATGTGCCCTGACCAGGGCCAGGGATTGAGCCTGCAATCTAGGTACATACCCCTAACAGGAATCAAACCTAAGATACTTCAGTCCATAGTCACTCTATCCACTGAGCCAAACTGTCAAGGGCTGATACTGCATTTTAACAAGATCTCCAGGTAATCTGTATGCACATTAAAATTAGAGAAGTTCTGATTTTCCGATGTCTCATTTCCTCATTCTGCTTAACCACGTGGTTTCTGGCTCTTCCTAAAATAGAACCAGGCACATGCCTGTTTAGTGACTACAGTGGCTATTCCTGCTGCCTGGAATGCTCCTCTCTCAAGTATCCACCTGGCTAATTTCATCATCTCCTTTAAGCTTTGTTCAAATATCACCATCTCATTGAGTCCTAACCTGACCACCCTGTGCCATTCTAACCCTTCTTCTCGTCGCACATGAGCACCACTTTTATGCTCTGTGTTTTCCATTCCCATTGCCCTCGTCACTTTGTAAGATACTATGCCATGTTCTTATTTGTTATGTATAGCTGCTTGTTTATTTTCTGCCTTACCTCTCTTAAACATAAATGCCCTCACAGCAGTGCTCTTAGGTGGTTTAGTTCATCGATGTATTTCAGTCATTTATAACATGGCCAGGATTATAGCAGGCGCTCAGAAAATATTTGTCAAATAAGTAAGGGACAAAATGAAAAAGAAATGTCTGGACCTGAGCCCCAAACCTGAAGCTTTTGACTGGGCTGCAGTTGAATTTGGTTCAGTTAAAGTATCTTCCATTGTCCAAGGCACAAATAGGGTGAAATTTCCATTCCCAACTTTGCTGGTTTTGTCTAGTACAAGTATCTCTCACCTATTTTTTTTCACACATAAACTATGTAAAAGTGTGTAATTCTTCCCTGACCTAATTTTTCTTTAATTCCCTTCTTTTCCTGAGCCACTAGGACTCCAGGATCAAAATATTCCTTTGTGTTCTGAACCTTTTCAGAATATTATCTCAACTTTCTTTTCCTAACTTAAAATTGGCTACCCCCTCAGGACAACACTCCTCAGAACTCTAACCTGGGAGAAGTTTATACTATCATAACCTACTAAACTCAGGTGGTGCTGGTGTCTTCCTTGCTCTTATTAACTACCTCCGGACCATTCTGCCTAACTCCTTGTTCCCATGCAATCTCATTTTCTCTCCCCTGCATAGTTGTTATTAACCTCCTGATTATTCATTCTCACTATGTAATGGGAATGGCAAGGATCATTGTGCAAGTCCAGACAGACTTCAGTGCTCCACTCTCCAGGCCTCCAGGAGCTCAGTGATATTTTCCATCTCTCCACCTCAGTCACCTAATTTCCATGGTCACAATCTTGATTGGTATTCCCCCCAGACTGATCCATCTGTGAATTACCTAATTCAAGCATTACACTTTAGGATGACAACTTCCTAAATTCAAATTATCTGCTTATCTAGTTCCATTATAAGCTTTCTGGTCTCGTCGGGACTTCCCAATAATGCCTTTCTCAGCATTCCTGTCAGTCATCTATTGTTGTTAATTTCATCTGTATCCAATCAAGAATACATGGTCCATAATTTTAATCACCCCTTTCTCAATATTCTGAACCCCTTTACCACTTTCTTGGCCAATCTGAAAACCTGAATGAATACAGCTAAACAACTTCACTTTTTCTAGTTTCTTGAATCCTTGAGAAAACCATGCAATTAAGATTTTTTTCTCACCATGAATTCATGTCCATCATGAACTGATTCCTCAGTACTGTCTGGGAGTTCTATTATCATTTACAGTCTTTTCATTACCTGCTATAATTATTTCAATTTTTTGAATCTTTCTTCTCTCCTCTCTACCTGGGAGTTAATTCTACCTTCTAATTTGCCAAGAAAAAGGGAAGGATCAAGTTTGGCTTTCTCAGGAGGGCTTCTGTGACTCTCTGCTCTGCCTCAGATGAAGTTATCTACTGTTATTATGTGTTTTCAAAATCACCTTTTCTTCTGTTCCTATCTTTTAATTCATATAATTTATTAATAATTGTGTAGTTTTTCTTATATCAATGTCCCATACTGTATTATGAGCTTTATATTACTTACTAGGGGCCTGGTGCACAAAATTCATGCACTGGTGTGGGGGGGAGTTCCTCAGCCCAGCTTGCCCCTCTCACATACTGGGAGCCCTCAGGGGGTGTCCTACTGACAGCTTAGGCCCGCTCCCTGCTCTGCTTGGGGAGCGGGCTTAAGCCGCAGTCTGCCCAACCTTTGTGTGAGGTGACCAGGCTAATTAGGGGAAGCCACCAGCCCTATCACTCTGCTGCTGCAGCCACTGCCAGTCACCACAGCCACCAAGGTGTTTTCATCAACATGGACTCCAGTTCCTTCACCATGAAAAAATGACAACTTTCTTTAGGCATTTTCAGGATGTGTCTTTCATAGAATATGACATTTCTTTCTTTCTTTTTTAAAATTCTCACCTGAGGATATGTTTCCATTGATTTTTAGAGAATGTGGAAGAGTAGGGAAAAACAGAGAGAAACATCAAAGTGAGAGGAACACTTTGATTGGTTGCCTCCTGCATATGTCCTGACCTGGACCCTGGCCAGAGAGGATCCTGCAACCTAGCTACATGCCCTTGGTCAGAATTGAACTCAGACCCTGCAGTCAGCAGGCTGAGGCATTATGCACTGAGCCAAACCAGCTAGGGCAGGATATGACATTTTTAGCCCTCCAGCAGTGGACCTTCATTTTTTTCTCCAGGAGTTTGGTGGAAAAACCCTAGATCTCTGGCTTCACAGAGCCCAGGCCTCTGCGATCACCAGCTCTGTTCCTGCCCCCTGCCATCGCTGGCTCTGCCCTAGCCCCACTGTAGCTTCTGGCTAAGGCTACAGGCCTGGGCAAGGGACCCCCAGACCCCTGCTTTGCTGGCTCCACTGGTGCCCAGACCCCTGCAATTGTAGCCTCCACCCCTGCCCCTTTGATCACTGGCTCTGTAGAGCCCAGGGCAGGAGACGCTCAGCCCCCTCTGGTTGCTTGTCCACCCCTCAGTCCCCCCTCTCCCCTGCCACCTGCCTGGCTAACAGTGATAGGGTTGAGCTGGACTGGGTACTGCCATCTTGTGGCTATAGGTGCTGCCATCTTGTGGCCATTGGGGCAGCCATCTTTGTGACAGAGTCATTCCTAATTTGCATATTACTCTTTTATTAGATAGGATTGGTGCTATATCAATATAATCTATCACAGTATTTGGCATAAATGTTATGCACGCAGTGAAGAGTGGATGAATGACCATTTTATTGTATACTATATTGCCATAAAGGCCACTCTGTGTGTTTGTAATAGCATCACACGATTTGTGTGCATTACTTCCCTGCAGCCTAACAGATACATATTATTGTTCCTGTGTTACAGACAGAGGAGTCAAGACTCTGAGAAGTTTAGTGTCAAGTGTATACATATATATGGTGGACATGTGGTGGAGGTGGTGCACCATACCATCTGCTTCTCAACACACTGTCCTGAAGGCCTTCAGTCAGTCAGCCTTGAGCATGGGGAACTAAGCAACACCACCTCCTATCTCCAGAAGCTCATAATCTGGTAGAACAATTCAACTGTATCATTACAATAACATGGGATGACAGGGAAGACACAGAGAAAGTCTGATAAAGGAACACACATGTGGAGCAACCTGCCTGATTCCCTGGACAAGGGTAATTAATAATCAAGAAAGGAATCCCCTTGTGGGTGAAGACTCCCTCTGGTGACAAGCTAAGCCATCGTCTGTTATAGTATCTTCCTCTCACGAAATGCTCTGTGCACAAGGGGCATATCAGTCAGGTGTCTCAGAGAATTAATTCTACATCAACAATTGCGTATAAAAAATAAAGAACTGAAACGTAAGAACACTGTGCTAATTTTGAAACCAAACAGGAGAAAAGCAAAATAAGGGAAGGAAATCTGTGCACACGTTTAAAACGGTGGCTGTAAACACCCGATGGCAGGGAGGCAATGGCCGCGTGTGACAGCGGAGAAGAGCTGGTCAACTCAGAGCGTCAGACGGAATTGGCTCTAATCCCAGTCCTACAACTTCCTCAGTGTGTGACTTCTTTAGGATCTCTAAGTTACCTATTGAAAAATGGCAACAATAGTAAATGCCTAATAATATTTCTGATCTCATATGATCATTGTGAGAATTAAATGATATGCTAACATGTACTTTGCTTATCAAATGTTTAATAAATGGTGTCTATTATTTTTTATCTTTTGTAGATGTTCAGGACTATAGTTCTCTATCAGAAGCATTTGACATGCATGAGCGCTGAGTCAATGTAGGTCTGGGGTGGACAAAGACATTTGTGTATTTTTAAAAGCTCTGTAGAGGATCCTAATGCGTAGCCACGGTAGAGCTATTGATGGAGCCTTCAGGTGCATGATGATTTTCAACTTTGTGCAGAAGGACTACCTGTTTAGTTATTTGAAAATGCAGATATCCATGCCCCACTCCACAGAGCCTGTGATCTGTGGATCTGAAGAGGGATCTAGACCATACTTTGAAATACTCTGGCACTGGCCATACTGCATATCAGAGGTCATGAGCAAATCTAAAGGTCTGGCCCAAACTCACTGGAAAGGTGAAATATTTTTATGGACACATATTGAACCCTGTGATATTTGAATGGATGGATAGTTGATTTCTTTTAACCATGTGAATGTCAAAATCATACTTGAGTGATTCAGACCCATAACTCAGAAGTCAGATTTTGTTTTTCCTAATCATCCAGGAAAGTATGACACTAAGACTGTGAAATTCTTTTTCTCACAGAAATTTCTACCTATTGTCTGCAGAAAGTGAGCACAAAAAGCTGAGCAGTACAACCCTGATAACTGGGGCCAGCAGCAGTATCAGGTGTTGTGCTCAAGTAATTTGGATTCCGGTTTTCTGTTCTGGGAGCCTTTGTGGGGTGGGACTCGAAGGAGAAGGTTTTATTGGACAGAGATGGACCAAACTGCCATCTTCCTGCCAGAGAACTAATAAGCAGGCCTCTTACAACTGCAGCATGGTAGAGAAGGGGCCAGAGCTAGTCAGAAGGCACAGAACAGAGAGCATGTCACACCAAAGGCACTAAGTGGCTGAGATGGGCATTTTCCAGAGCTTTTGGAAGAAGAGTACATTTTAAATCCCAATATTATGCAGACAATGGAATCGCTACAGGTTATAGAAAGACCACAGGTAAAACCTCCAAAGTATCCGAATGTAAGGTAGCTCTATCCAGGGAGTTTGAGAGCTTCTATTAAAATTAATAACCTTGGCTCTGATCTATTACAGGACATAAAGAGTGTGGGATGCAGAAAAGGTCAGCAGATGGCAGCACTGGACGATGAGGAAACGAAAGCAAAAAACCTGAGAGGGAACTATTTCCTGTAACTCCTCCCTACCCCCACACCCTCATTCCACTTAGCAAAGGTTTTCAAGAGGAGTGCACATGCACAATGTAACTATTTGCAGTTTTTATAAACATTCATACATCGATCGCTTTTTGAAAGGAAATAGACCCGCTTGGTATGTAGTAATTGCTTTAAAATACCATAAGCTTATGGGTAATTGTTATAAGACAGTATTGCTCTAAAACTTTCAATCCTGGAAGCATTTTTGAGCATCTTGGTGGTTGTTCAAGCAAAAGTTGAAGGTCTCTACGATGAGGGCAAGGTTGTGATGAAAAGGAAAATCATGAGTCATTTTATCAAATGTTCAACAGAGGCACATGACCAGAGGTCCATGGGTGACAGCAGCAAAGAAGAGTGGTACCAAATATTACACATCAAATCAGGAAAGAGTTTGCACTCAAGAGAAAAAGGAATATATCTGGAGTTAACAACGCTGAGCTAAGAGATTGCCGAAGTGCCTTTTGCTCCTGTAGATCATGGAACCAGGGTACGTGAGTATAAACAGGCGGTACTTGACAGGCCTTTAGGGGAAGCTATACCCCTACTTGGTTTTGTTAGTATAGGAAGTTTAAAGAAGCATTTGGTAAAAGAGATCAATATATTTGCCACAGAGCTAGGGTCCTTGAGAGCATTGGGATAGATTCACAGGAAAATCAACTTAAAAAAAAAGTCAAAAGGAAGAAATCACAAAGTGTGTGTGGATGGAGGGTTTGACACAATAGTTCCCCACGGAGGCTTGCAATTGCCCGGTGCCCAAGGGTAAAAGTGGTAAGTGACATCGTTATAACAGTAGTGTTTGAGGCTGTCATCGCAGAAAGAAATGAAGCTATTAGATTCAGCACACAGATAGTATGTTCCTCAACTTGTCTGCTGTTTTTGTTTGGTGTGGTTGGTTTACGATTTTTTGGGGGGGAAGGGGGGGTATGTTTTTTATGGTGAATTCTTTCTAGGTGGATAGCAGGAAAATATTTGGTTCTTGAGATTTTAACCTCCAGGTGTTATTCTAGTTACTCAATACTCTGCACAAGCTTTTGAGGGCATTGAACTTGGATAAAAATAGTCTTTAATTACAGTTCATTAGAGGTGGTTGTAGCATTTGTTTGCTCCTGAATTCTCACCTCATTATTTAACTTAATTCCTAAACAATGCAGCAATTTAGATATAATAACGTTTTTGAATGATGAGGATACAGTAACCATTTCAGCAGGGGAGAAGTGCAATATGCCTAACCTGTTGTTATCAGGAGGAAGTCTCTGGGGAGGTAGGCACTATGCCTGGAGTTCTGTTCAGGGGCAGGTTGAGGGACAGTCTGGAGAAATGTGTGGCCTGCCATCGTCATGTCAGCAGTAGAACAACATTCTCTTTGGACAGTGATCAGCTTTCTCAAAACGCTCTAATAAATTTTTGAAACGATGAGGGATATTTTATTTTCACATTCATCATAGAACACATAAACTTGGGGAAGTCTGAAGGCTGATAAGAAGGTAGGTGGTCATTGCATCATTGAAGTTAAAATTATTAATAATTAAAAAAATAATGATAGTAAAAGCCCAAGGGTTACTATACAACAACTGTGAAGAAGGTGATCGCCTGGAAAGTCAGAACAACATTATTCGTAAAACTTGTGTGGTTTTTTATTTGATAGATAAACTTAAGTTATACTGCTAAGGAAGTCATTCAGCTTTATGCATTATTTTATCTTTATTTAAAAAAAAATAACAGAGCCCAACTAGCATGGCTCAGTGGTTAAACATCAACCTATGAACCATTAAGTCACAGTTCGATTCCTGGTCAGGGTACATGTCCAGGTTGCAGGCTGGATCGCCAGTAAGAGGCATGTACGAGGCAGCTGATCAATGATTCTCTGTCATCGTTGATGTTTCTATCTCTCTATCCCTCTCCTTTCCCCTCTGAAATCAATAAAAAGTGTATTAAAAAATAGAACAAAAGATATAAACCATGTTGTTACAGGGGGAAACTGCCAGTAAGCTGGCAGACTTATCTCTGGCAGCATCTATAGTGTGAAGTAGAGGAATATTTTTTTTTTCTATCCATCTCCCAGCTGCAGTGGGTCTTCAGCTATGCTCTGGGGGTGATAGTTTGCAGCCCTTCCTCCAGTGATGAAGGCTTCCTGCTTTTGCCACAGAAAGGACATTTTCCTCCACTGAGAGAAGTTTCCTCTAGTCACCAATCCTGCCAGCAGTCTGTCTCATTAGCATCCCCTGGAAGCTTCTAGAGAAGAGACTGTAAGTGGGTGAGGATTCCTGTTGTGTCCGTGACTCTCAGGGAGTCTTTTCTCTCACAATTTGCCTGAACATTGTAGCTGAATTTTTTCTGCCTGGGTGCATCTGGCAGCCATCTCTTCCTCTCCTCACATTATCAAGCACAAGTGAAGTGTGTCCTTGCCCTGTCTCTGCTTGGAGGGACCCTTTTCCATGGAACTCATCCTACTAATTACCCTGTGAACTTAGCGCTCTGGTGGATTAAAGAGAGGTTCTAATTTTGCAGTTTCTCAGGCTTTTTCCTGTTCTCAGGGTAGGCGCAACACTCCATATGTTGAAGCACAGGCAGAAGCACCTGGTACTGTAACTTTTTAAAATATTTATTACCTTGTTCTTTTCCTGCTATGTTTGGGGTGAGATTCTCAATATGAACTCTGAATTTACCAATCTGGAGGTTTTTAAAAAAATGTTATGATTTTTATTATTTATAATTTTGTCCAGGACTACTTATTTTCATATTTTGATTTATGGCTGATGACTCTTGATTCCTATATTTTATTTGTTAAGGGTATCATTTCTTCCTCTGTCTCTTTGGTGATGTTACTGGTAACATGATTTTTAGATTGCTCTGTTATTTTCAATTCATTGGTAGTGAATTTGTCTTTGGATTGTATTTTTGTTAATTGATTTTTCTCAACAATATTTATTTATTATTCTTTAGGATGCTAACTTTCAGCCTTTTATTTTATTTTTTTTAGAAGTTGATTCTCTGTGTGTGTGCCCATCACCTTTATCTAGTAATTTTATTGGTCCCTCTATCCCTGGTCCCAAGTTCAGAACAAGATCTTATTTTTGTAACTTGGAGCTCTTGATACACATATAGCAATATTGCACAACTCATCTCCAACCCAGTGATGACTTTGCCCATGTTCAGGTTGCACAGTTGCCCTTTGCCCTGCTCATAGGAGAAGACTAGGTAGGTAGGGGTCACTGTTTTTATTAGTTCTAATCCCTGATGACACAAAAGAACCAGTCTCTTGTCCTTGGCTGTGTAGTAATGTTTTAGTTCCTCTTATTTCATAGGATTGTAAAGATCATATAAAGAGAATGGTGTCTGACTCATAGAAAGTTCTTAATAGATGTTGTCTATTGTTGTTACTATTATTTGTATTTATGTATATATACAAAATTAAATTCATGTGTCTTTGCTTGCATTCAGTTATTTATTCCTGGGGCAAAGCATAGAATAAGACCTAAGTAGTCATAGCCTTGTACTTTTTTTTTTTTGCCCTGTACCTTTACTTCTCTATACATTGTACATTATGTTCTACCCACTAGCCTTACCATCCTAAATCCATAAAATGGTCAAGTTTGTTCTCTCACACACAAAGGGAACTTTAAATGTGGCTGTTAATGGCATTATATTTAGTTTTTAGTTTTAATGACTATTAACCATATATATTTATGCTGTTTAAAATATTATTTCGCCATTTCTAACTTTCATCATCCCTCTACATTGAATCTTATGTTGCTTAACAAATAGAAGCCATCAAGCAGAAGCTCCTTTAACTTCCCATCGAATTTACAACTTTCCCTGGATCTGTACTTATCTCCCCTCTTAGCTTTAGATTCATGGCCATTCTACCTCCTCAAGAACCTTCTCAACCTTCTCTCTGTTACCATTAACCTGACCTTCTCTACTTGTTGTTTTCCCATTAATATTTCAAAATCAATCTTTTCAATAATAAAAACAAAAAAGTATAACAAAAACACCTCCTCTGACCCAGTTTCACTCTTCAGCTACAAATCTATCTCTATCCTCCTCTTTACGATCAAATTTCTTGAATGAATTTTCCATGATTGATGTTTTTATTTTCTCTCCTCTGACCATTGAACACATTTCAGTCTGGTTTTGCTTTGATTCTGCCTTAGTGAATGTTTTCATGGAGACCACCAATGTCCTCCTTGGACACTGTCCAGTTCTCCTTCGACTCCCTCTCACGAAAATTTGATGTTTTTCACCAGTCCTTCCCTCAGCCACTATCATTCTCTACAGGATCCTTTTTTATCTAAACTCAAAAATACTATTGTTCTTCTGGTTCTAAGCCTGTTCTCGTCCCTGTTTACAAACTGTTCCTAATGATCTCTCCCTGTCACTTGTATAGCTTCAGTTACCATGCATGTGCTGACAATTCCAGAACATATAGCCACACTGATTTCCTGGACTTCAGACCCATAATCACCTGCCTGGTTTGTTTTATCCACTTGAACTTCACAGGTACTTAAGATTAAACATATCCAAATAAAATGAATTATTTTCTCCCGAAACCGTTTTATCTTTAGAATTCAACGGTAGGTACAATCAGCTACTCATTTTCTCAAGCAAGAAATCTGGGATGATCTTGAATGCTCCTTCTTCCTCACCTTTCTCACCATGCCCTATCAATTCTATTACCTGAATAGCTTTCACAATTTTCCACTTACATCCATTTCCACTGTCACAACCCTAGTCTGTACTAGCTTTATCCTGGTATGAGGGTGTGAGCAGCACTGAATGACTGAAATAACCTCTTAACATATAGGCAGACCTTGTTTTATTGCACTGTATTGTGCTCCACAGATGTTGCGTTTGTTACAAATTGAAGTTAAGACCCTCCATCAGCAAAAAGATTAACTCACTTTATTGTGGTGGTCTGGAACTGAACCTGCAATATCTCTGAGGTATGCCTGCATTTATTTTTCATTTACTCATCTACTAAAAAATGTTTATGAAGAGTTTGCATGTGCAAGATAACCAAGGTGCAAGGGACTCTAACAATTTTTTTAAAAGAGAAAATGAAACTATATATTACTTTACAAATAGGTAGATGAATAATGCATAAAATCATTATGAATCAAATAGTAATGTCTGCTACAAGGGTATTACAGGTGAAATGCCAGAGCAGTTCAGTAGAAAAAAAATATTACTTCCATCTTAATGGGGGCGAGGGGGATCAGGAAGGGAGAAAGTTTCATGGAAGAGGGGATGTTTGAGCTGAACTCTATGTGTTTTTGAGAATGCCTGACTGGGCAATATAAAGGGGAGGAAGTGCATGGAAAGGGGCTCTGGGAAGAGAAAATACTGTGAAGTAAGATCTGTAGGGTGCAGGTATGCAAATTATTGAACCTGTGCATCAGGCAGGGTGCTAGGAGGTGTTCTGGAGAAGATAAGCTGAGAAAAATGCTTAGCAAAATTCATGGGAGTGCATTGTTTCCACATTCCCTTTCTCTCTGTACATTGCATTTTATTAGGAATATATAGAGGTAGGGCCATATTTGAAATTCTTACCAAATTGAAAAAAAAAAGAGATCTCTCTGGACTCTGCAAAAATTAACTTTGACTCAGAATGATGAAATGGCTCTTCAGTGCACATTACTCATCAAGTGTAACAACTTTGGAGTTACAGTTTACCTGGTTCCTCCCTCCCCATGCAGTGTTTACAAGAGAAAATTTCTCTTAAGGAAGACTTTTAAGCTTCACATTACCTCCCTGTACCTTAGGAACAAATCTACTCTAATAAAAGAGTAATATTGAAATTAACCATCTCTCTGGGATGCCTAAGCCACGCCCACCAGTCAAGGCACTCCCACCAGCCAATCAGAAGGGCTGTATGCAAATTAACTCAGCCAAGATGGAGGTTGGCAGCCACAGAGGCGGTGTGGCTCAGGTGGCAGGTCAGGTGAGGGGTGGAGGGGTGGGTGTGGTGAGTTTGCCCAGCCTGCAAACGGCCATCATCCCCTCACCCAGGCTGGCCAGGCATGCCAGCAGATGGACATCCCCTGAGGGGTCCCAGACTATGAGAGGGCACAGGCCGGGCTGAGAACCTCCCCCCACCACCAGTGCACAATATATTGTGTACCGGGCTCCTAGTATTTAATACTTCTAGTAATCAAAATGCTATAGTTAGCTCTAAGTGGCTATTACATAAACAGAAATCTCAGCATAGAAGAATATAGATTTAAGGTAAAATGTAAAAGATTTCTTTTCATATTTACATCACAGATTTAGAGTTTTGATATATTTTCCATTGTGAGAAAGCTAGAATAAATGTGAACCTGCTACTTTAGGCTTGCAATCTGGTTCATGAATTTAAAAATTGTAATTACTATTTTAGGTATCAAATAAGTCCTTTTAGTTCTCTGAAACAGAGAAAATGAGAAAGAAATGTGAGAGGGCAATTATCTCCAACTTGAATACAAAGATAGCTAAATCATTTCTTGTTTCCTTTAAAAATATTTATATTGATTTCTTAATATTGTAATGGACACTTGACACCTTTATTTTTCCATAAATGACTGGAAGAACATTTTTATACTTTTGACTAAAGTAGCGTATTAAGAAATAGGCAATGTAAATTATATAAGGAAGTATTTTGCTACTTTAATGTAGTCCATAAATTATAATTGAGCACATTTAAAACAAAACACAATTATTCATTATAAATAGCAAAATCCACTCTAAATTTTGCCATTTTAAATTTAAGCCAATCATTTTTATAAAGGGATTTTCCTATAACATTTTATTGTTATTATTATTTTCTAAATCTATTTAAGATTTTTTTCTTACAAGATTTGGCATTAAGACTTCATTTATTTTCTGGATCTCATTCTCCTCACCTTTTCTGAACCTAAATATTACCTCTAGCAGGATTTTTCTTAATGAATTTAATATGTCCCACTTCATGTTTCTCTTCAAATATGCTCAGTTCTCCTCTAAATAAATATGAAACAAAACAAATAAACAAACAAAAATATATTGTTTTTGACTCCACTACCTTATTGAACTAAAAACCCAACGTTCCTTCCTTTATGGGTGATTTAAATTTTATGTGCTTTATTGGTTTGTTCACTTACATCAATTTACTCAGTTGTTCATCTATTCATTCGAAACAAATAAGCACTGAATTTCAATTACTTAAGAGCTACCTTCTTATCAAAGACTTTCCTGAAGTCAATTTTCCCCTCTCCTCAGCCCTTGATCCTTTCCTTCTCTGAATTCCCATTACTCTTTTTATTCACTGTTTTGTTTCATACTTTGGTGATTTGTGTATTGTTCCCTTTAACCTTCTAAGTAAAAGCTCTCTGAGGGTAGTAACTCTGTCTGTGCATCTTCTCATCTCCTGAATGTGTGATGAATTACTTAAACAACCCGTTTTGATGACCATTCATTAAGTATCTAATATGTGCAATGTGGTCATTTCTAGAATTTATATTTCATCGGGAAGGTTTAGAGAAGGAACTCAAAAGAGCATAAACAAATTGAACAAAGACTCAGAGATGAAAAAGCACAAGACGTGGTTTCATAACATATCATTTACTTTTGCTGGATAGAAGGAACTGGGAAGGAGTAAATGAGAGAAACCCTGGGAGCAGCATGTGGCAAACCATACTTATGGCTGTAGGTTAAGTCTGCCCAGGAAGTTTTTTTCACCTCTCTTTTTCTGGGAACTATCCTAGGCTTTTACTACATCAGCCTCCACTGTGTGTATAAATCTTGATGGGCCCCCTTATCTAGTGTAGAGATATATTATGTGCTCCAGGCTTGGTAAACCATATTAACTCCATCTCTAGTCACAGTGATTCAAGCGAAATCATTTAAAGTCCTCCATAGGATTTCTTTTCTGGATTTCAAAGGAATTTTCCTTGGGGACGTTGGTTGAAGGGCTATTGGAATTGCTGACAGTCATCATGCTCCAGACCTGAAGATAGACTGCCTGAAAATAAAGCTGAGACAATCTGAAGAAGGAAGACAAGGAAAGAGAAAAAATGACCTGTTAGGCCTCTGAATATAGTCATGATGAGTGTTCAATGCGTCCTAAACTCAGTTACACAACCTGCTACATTATATTTTTGCTTTTTAAGAGTTTGCTTCTTTCATTTTATTGAGCTTGAGTTTGTTTTTATCAGTTACATTATAAAGAGAGTGATGATGTTGAAAGGTAGTCTTTGTTTTTACTGTAAAGATAGAAGACTATTGATGATTTTGAGAAAAGCATTAGGTAATCAAAATTATATCACTTTGAAAGAGGAATTTTTTAGGGGGACAAAGGCAGGTTTAGGGAATTTTTAGAATTGGGGTCCATAGAAAAAAGCATAAGGCTGATAAGGAAAATAAGACATTTTTGGGGGGGCGGGGGTGGGGTAGACCAGCAGCCTAACTCTGTACCTAGTTAATTAGTATCCCTAATGCACATTCCTGTTAGCCTATAGTCTAGTCACTGTCCCTTCCTTAATTTTCTGGTCTAGTAAGACCTATTTACCTAAATACTCACATTCTACAGAGGCCATAAACCATGAACCATAAACAACCCCTGGAGGGGGTTTATCAGCACTGGTGCAAGGCTAGGCCTTTAGGTGTGGTCTCATGGCCCCCATGCCAACACATGGGGCTTTTTATAAAGCTTGTGAAAGGTCTGGAAGTCTGATCCATATTTGGGGGACAAAGAAACCAAAGGGTATAAAGAGAAAGCTTCCTCCATATTGGTTTACTCAGGATTTGGAAATAGTTTCCCCTGGGTCCCCTGGTACTAGTACATCTAGAAATAAATAGGTTTTTCCTGTATTGCTGAGTACTCCTGTGTATTTTCTCAGACACTTCTGAGACATAAAAATGGTTCCTTCACTGAGAACATGGAGCCCAAATTGCCCCCTTGAGGCATTGCTGCATGACAGCAGCTGGGTGGGCCCACTCGACCGAGCCCCTGATGATGGGGAGGTGTGCCTCCAGTGATTTACTGGGTCCCATCCTCATCTGGCCCAGATGACCAGACTCCCCTCTCCTGCCCCCAGTGAACTCTAAGGAGGACAGGAAACCCCTTTCTGGAACCAGACATCTGGCTAGTGAGTTTTCCCCTGGGGGAGCAGTTCGAGTTTAGGCCTGCCTTTAGGGCAGAAGAAGTTGCTGATCACTACTTAGGCGAATTATTTGCCTCAGTTCAGGAATTTCTGTGAGTGGAAGTCAAAACTTGGACTGACCGCTGTGTGAATGTGAGTGTGAGAGCCTGTGTGAAGTGAAAGCTACCTTGAGTGGTAGCCCCGTGTCTCTGTTAACTGGGGGGGGATTACGTGATTGAACTGTAAACGTGGGAAGTAGCTCCTATAAACCTGCTGCCTTAGAAGGTAGGCTAAAGAATTTTAAGAAGGACCCAGACTTCTGCCTGCAATGCAGATGTCTCTCCAAGAAATCAGGGGCCCCCGTCTTATGACCGAGGATGGAAAATACATTCATTCTCCCAAAATAATCTATTGGGGAGAATGCTCAGATTCTTGGGAGAGGCAGTGCCTTGAACCAGAAACAGAAGACATTGTTGCGGTGTGAGCTTTTAGTGTTGTGCTTGCCTGTATGAGAGTGTGTGTCGATGTTTTATGTATCTTTGTGGTTTAATTTGTTTAAAGGTGTGGCAAGTCCCGCTTTGGGGGAAGCCCAGTTGTGTGTGGTGAGGCTGAACACATGACAGAGATTTCAAGATGTCCCAGCAGCTGCCAAAAATCCTTATTCTTGGGGACTCCTTGCTCTTCCTGTCAAGGTGTTAGCCCACCAGAAATTCTTAGCTACTGAGATTTCTGTCTTTATGTCTATAACCAGGGGCCCGGTGTACAAAAATTTGTGCACTGGGGCGGTGTGGGGGGGCGTTTCCTCAGCCCGGCCTGTGCCCTCTCACAGTTTGGGACCCCTCTGGGGATGTCCACCTGCTGGTGTGCCTGGCCAGCCTGGGTGAAGGACCAATGTCTGTTTGCAGGCTGGTCAAGCTCCCCAGTGAAAACCCTCACCCCAGGGGGTGTGGCAAGTCTGGGTGAGGGGCTGAGGGCAGTTTTCAGGCTGGCCACAGCCCCCACTGACCCTCCGGGCCATCCGCCTGGGAAGCGATGGGATGGTGCTGGCCACCCCATAGGCTTCCCAGGAGGGGGCCTTGGGGTCTCCCAGCTGGTCCCGCCCACCCCCACCCCCCAGGCTCCCGTCTGGGAAGGCATCTGCAGGCCCAAGGTGCCGGATGCCTTCCCAGGACGGAGGCTCCCAAGATGGTGGAGGCCGCAACCCCAGAAAAGCCGCACACCGGGTCTGCGGCCTCCGCCATCTTGGCTGGGCTAATTTGCATACATCAGCTGTGATTGGCTGGTGGGCGTGGCTTACCCCATCCCGGAGAAACAGCTAATTTCAATATTACGCTTTTATTAGTTAAGATGTAACTTTGGCTTTCTAACTTTCAGGGACTTCAATGGGCTCTTCCCTGATTTACGATTTTGCTGTTCTGGGTTAAAAATTTTAAGATTCTAAGGAAGTATACAATTTGTAAAGGTTACAACCCAAGGAAGTTTAAACAAAGGTCAGCTAATTCCAAGCCTACTTTGATTAACAAACCGTTATGTTCCCCACCTGAGGCAAAGTGGGAGGGGAAAAGAACAGAAAGAAAGGGGGCCATTTTACTCTTAGTGAAAAGGCCAGACAGACATTCCTAAGCGACAGAAAGGGAGGCGGAACTTGCCACACTCGGCAGGGTGGAGAAATTTGCAAAACCCCTCCCAGCATATGTCCATTAGACATCCAGTCGGCAGCGTTGGTGTTAATGGGGACAGGGACTGGGACAGGGACTGACGGGAAGCTGGTGGCCTGTGCATGCTTGTGACACCACAAACCTGTGCAGGAACTGAGGCTGGCTATGAAGCAGTTACAACTTTTCAGCTTCTGTGCCCTTGAGGGTACAGCAGGAAGGGAATGGGCCCGTGGTAGGTGTGTCCTCCCAGCATTTTCTCTGTGAGGTTCCTAAAATATAAAAATGTAATAGCCAAATTGAAAATAATTAATTTTGTGGTCAAGGCCAAATCTTTAATGTTAAATCTGGTGTAAGTTTTGATAATCTTTAAATTGGGTACCTTTGACAGCTTTTCTGAATGTAATATTTCAAGAATTTCACTGAGAGACAGCTTTGTGGCATCCCAAGAGCCCTGAGGTGACACAACGATTTAATCTTTCTCCCTAAAAAGAAATATTTTTTAACTAAATTAGAGCAACACAATATACTTGAAATTACATAAGGAAGTAAGCTATGCAGGCTGGGTTGGATAACAAGATTAATGCTTCCATGATAATGGGCAGTTCTTTTTTAAAAAAATATATATATTTTATTGATTTTTTTACAGAGAGGAAGGGAGAGGGATAGAGAGTTAGAAACATCGATGAGAGAGACACATCGATCAGCTGCCTCCTGCACACCCCCTACTGGGGATGTGTCCGCAACCAAGGCACATGCCCTTGACCAGAATCAAACCTGGGACCTTTCAGTCCGAAGGCCGACGCTCTATGCAATGAGCCAAACCAGTTAGGGCAATGGGCAGTTCTTGAATGAGGATGGACCACATTCCAAGGGTCCTGAGAGCACATGACTCCCAGCCAGATTAGCGTGTCATTTCCTTGAACAAAAAGGACAACCATGGTTATTGGTCAAGAAAATGCTTTAGGTAATAATTGTCTTTAAAATCTCAAAGTTGTTAAGATATAATAAATAGATGTAACTAAAATGAAGAATTTGGATAAAGCCTTTTCAGTAATAATTATAAATATGTTAGTAATGATTGTCCAGTCACTCAAGAGGAGACCACCTGTGCTCCCTGTTGGAGGAAGGGGCCAGCTTGGAAAAGTAAAAAAGCCTAAAAGAGAACAAGGGCAGACAGAGGAATGAGACTCTTGTCCTGCCTTCCCCTCCCTACCTGGGGGGACGATCTGAGGCGATTTCCAATCCCAGCCTCCTCCTCGGGAGGAGGGCTGTATTGATAAGGCTCCAACCACCAGGAGGCCACCGCGCCACCAGAAACCAGCTTGGCTGTGAAAGGAGTTGGAGCAGCAGAAAGAAAGAAAGTGAACGTGGCTTAGCTGACTAGCTAGACCCAAAGAAGGAATGATTTGAAAGTCGGCTATGGCTATCTGGTAAAGGGAGCAGCTGACTAGCCCTGGTGTGCTTCCAGCAGATGTAAGATTTCCAAACCTGGGCGCTCCAGTGGGACTCAGAACCTAAGGAAGGCCTTCACTACTCAGCAAGGCAAAGAAGAAGGGCCTTCTGATGTTACCAAAGACTAAAAGATCAAATGAGAACATGCTCTGGGCCAGACCTGCCGGGCCAAGAAATATTGAAAGTTACATTTTGTCACCAGTAGTTGGCCTGACATTTCAAGAAAACTGCAAATGTGGAGAACTGGAAGGATAGAAGTGCAGAAAAGCTATTAAAAGAGGCTCAGAAGATCTATGTAAATAAAAATAACAAAGGCGAAAAGACAAAACTGACAATGTTCATCATGTTAAAACAAGTGGCCTAGGGAAGGGCTAGCCCGGATGGCCAGAAACAGAAGCCACAGAGCACTAGCCTTAGCATTTTATCTCTAAGGAAAAATCTGGCAGTTCAAATCCAAGCCACTAGAGCAGCGGTTCTCAACCTGTGGGTTGCGACCCCTTTGGGGGTCCAATGACCCTTTCCCAGGGGTCGCCTAAATACATCCTGCATATCAGATATTCACATTACGATTCATAACAGTAGCAAAATTACAGTTATGAAGTAGCAATGGAAAATAATTTTATGGTTGGGGGTCACCACAGCATGAGGAACTGTATGAAAGGTTGTTTGCGGCACTAGAAAGGTTGAGAACCACTGCAGTAGAGGCTGGCTGGGAATTGGCTGCTGGGCCTGCTCCCTCCTCCCCCGACCTTTTCTCCAGCCTCATATGCTTATATATAAAATTTTCAAAGTCTTTGGTAACTTAAAGGCTTTGGAGCATTGCTGGATTAAATTAAATAAGCCCTTTATGTAGCTGCTTTTTCTGTGTTATGTCTAGAGCTTATAGTTGTAGTCCTCATGAAGGTCAGTCTAATAGGATCTTATTCAGCCATTATCGGAACTCAGTTCCTCATATTTCTTAAAAAAAAAGTTTATTTAGAAGACAAGTTTATTCAGACCATGAGCTCTTAATTTTAATTGACCTGCTCTTAGCTTTTATTACAGGTCTCTTGTACTTTGTTGAAGGTATATTTTCTTGAAAGTAAGAGTGTATTTAAAGTGTGTCCATAAATGTTAATCTAAGAAACACTGGCTGTTTACTTTTTCGTTATCATTGAAAAATTAAGGTTTCTAAGAATGAAGAATTCTAATACATTAAAAAAAGAAAGAATATCTGTACAAGTTACTGATGGTATGACAGGATGAAAGAATATAGAGTAGAAATAGTTAATGGGAGGACTGAGGCATGGTTATGCATTTTGAAGGAAAAAGAGGTGGTTGCTAAAGGTGGTTACTTCTGGAAGTTTTAAAAATATTTTTGAAAGTTGTAATAATGTCTGTGGAAGTTATAAGAAGTTTATAAAAAGAAATGTTAAAAGGAAATTGATTAAATGATACAGGTCACTAAGCTAGGACAAGCAGAACAGGAAAACTGAGATATTAAAACAGCAATAAATTTTTCTTATTTCACATATATTATTTTTCAGTTCTAGAATGTCCTTTGGTTATTTTTATTATTTATATTTACCTGTTTAATTATTTTTAATTTACTTTATTTGACTTCAGTGAGGGTACTTACAATGGCTATTTTAAAATCCTGGTTTTAAATGAGCCTGGTGGCTCATTCCAACACACAGATAGTCTAAGTTTTGGTCTCAGTTGATTTTCCTTTTTCTTGAGAACATACTCTATGTTCCTGAATTTTTGTATCTCGGATAATCTTGGATTACATCTTGAACATTATGACGATTAGGTTATGGAGACTATGAATTATACTGTTTTTCCTCTAAAGACTATTATTTCTTTTTTTTTGCAAAAAACTTATTTTGGTGTCATTTCACTTACAAAGTATTTGAACAATAAGTCCAATGCTAACCAAGATCTGTTTTCTTTTTAATTAATTAATTACTTTTTTATTGTTTAAAGTATTACATATGTTGAGATCTGCTTTCTTTAACTGAGCTGTTATGGGTATGGCTCAGGGTTCAACCAAAGAGGTGAGCAGACAGAATTTGAGCATTTGCTGTATGTCTATTTGATTTTACCTAAGAGTATCCTCTTTCCAGATTCCCCTGGATTCAATAATCTGGTTTCTCAATCCAAGGGATCACTGGTTTTCCCATCACACTGACTGCAAAAATGGAAACTCATTCCACTTAATTTTCTTTCTCTCTGTGTGGATTTCCTATGAGAACCTGTATGTCTCTGTTTACTATAAAGGCCTTTTATGTAGCTGCTTTTTTTGTGTTATGTCTAGAGCTTACAATTGTAGTCCTTATGAAGGTCAGTCTAATAGGATCTTATT
This sequence comes from Murina feae, assembly GCA_004026665.1. Lineage (NCBI taxonomy): Eukaryota > Metazoa > Chordata > Mammalia > Chiroptera > Vespertilionidae > Murina > Murina feae. Next base: position 24,088 of record PVJC01007358.1, on the reverse strand, counting down.
CAGCCATTATTAGAACCCAGTTCTTCATATTCCTTAAAAAATGTCTATTTAGAAGACAAGTTTATTCAGACCATGAGCTCTTAATCTTTCCTCCACATATTTAAATCTAATCCTATAAGTCTAACCATAAATTCAATCTTCCATTGATTTTTTTCCAGCTGCCTTGGATTGGCCCCCTCTCTCTCCTCCTGCCCTCCTGATCTCTCTTTTTTTATACTTATTGAAGTTGTAGACAGTTTGACTTTTTTTTTTTTTTTAGTAATGTAGAATAATTAAACTTCAGACATTTACTAGTAATATTCAACTCAAATAGTTTTCTCTTAAACTCCTATTAAGTACAAATTTGTAACACCTAATATTCAAAAGCCATATTCTCATACCTGCTTATTCTTTTAGCTCAAGAGGATAATATGGAATAGTGGTAAGTTAATTGAATTTGGAGTTACAAGGCATAGTTTGAAGTTTACCACTGTTATGCCTTAGATCTAGTAATTTTTCCCCTGAGTCTCAATTTCTCCATCTGTAAAATAGGTATCCTAAAAATCCCTACTTCAGGAAGAAGATATGATTGACAACACCATTAATCCAGTTGCTCTAGCTCAAAAATAAAATAAAAATCTTTTAGAATTGTTTCTCATATTCCGTAACCAATAAATTTCCAAGTGTGGTATTAATTCACTCTTCTTAATTTCTTTTTCCTGTTGTCCTATGTAGTTCAGAAATTTGCATCTCCTTTGTATTCTACAGCAATCATTTCCTAAGTGGCTTCCTGCCTTTGGTTTTACCTTTTCTCCTAACGCACTTTCCATGCTGCCATGGACAGTTTTTTCTAAAAGGCAAGTGGATTGCACCACTTCCTTGCTAAAGGCCCTTCACTGGACCTGCCAAGGAGCCAAGTCCCAATTTCATTGTCTGACACACAAGTCCCCTCATTCTGTGACCCATTTTACTCATTTCTGACTAGTCCCCTACATGCCTCCCAGGCTCCAGCTGACCTGAGCTACTTGCTTCTAATAACATTTCACATGCTAGTGAGCTCATGCCTTTACATATGTTGCTTCTTTGCTTGCAATGTTCTTCCTTGGAATTTTTTTTTCTATCATGCATGAAGGCATCGCATTGTCTAGGTATGATCTGACCCGAAAGATACAGTACACATGGCAAAAGAACCATGCCTCACAGTTGTTTTGATCCTTCGATAATGAGGTAATAGAGAAAGATAGGCACTCAAAGGATTGGCGAGTGAGAGGTCATTTATTGAATAATAAAAGCAATCTTGACTCAAGAACTAAATTCGTAGTATGTTATAAATGTGGTTTCGGGGTTTTATAATGGCTTCTATAAATTTCAGATTTTAAAATAGTAATGAAAAAATAATTTCAGAAGTTAAGAAAAGAACATTACCTAGATACACTATTTAAAATAGTAAGACTCTGGGAAATGAGCAAATGCAGAATCTAAGTCATATGTAATAAAGTGCCATTGGCTCTTAAATGAATAAAACGTCTTAGGAAGTATGGTATCATTGCTTTATGAACACACTTAGGGCTAATTTATGTCCATTCCAAACATTATCTCAAAAAAGTGGGACCTACGTCTTGTAATTATGGCTTTAATGTATTTTGAGGAAGACATGCATTTTTAAGAAATGTTTTCAAGACCATCTCAGCAAATTCCTAGGCCTTTATGTGCAATCGTTGGCTGAAGTTAGAGGGACTCTATAATCATGCCTTCAAGATTGCTATTAGTGAGTCAAATTGACTTCATTCATTCATTCATTCATTCATTCAACGGTGTATAAAGAACCACAATGAAGCAGGCAAACTTCTAGGAGTCTAGGTGCTTGGCATACAAGAGTGAACACAACAGACCAAGTCTCTCATTTCCTGGCGCTTAACCTTCTGGTGAGAGAAGCATATAATAAAAAAATACTATAATCAGGTTATAATGAGAACTCCAGAGCAAACATAAGAGTTAAGGAGAGAGAGTGAAAGGGAGGAGAATGCTATTTTAGAGAGTAGCCAGTGAAGTCATCTTTTGAAGGAGACATCTAAGCAGAAATGTATGTGAAAGTAGGAGGGAGTCCTCCCTCCATGGGGAGGTAGAGACGCCTAGGCAGAAGGAACGGTAAATGCAAAGGTCCTGGGAAAATGCGGTCCTGAATTCTTTCTAAGAAGAAGGAATGATATGTCATATTTAAGATTGTTTGAAAAATCAGATCATATATGTTGGAACCTGGATTTCTTATTTATTGCTATTAAGAGTAACGCTTCAGGGCAACTGCAATCTGAGTGTTGATTATTTCCAAATTCCTTCTTTTCCTGGAATTTTACAGATTAAAGAGTGTGTTAAAAAAAAAAAAAGAAAAAAGAACACGTTTCTAGACCAAGTGTCACTGAACTACTCTAGCGATTTCCTATTGGTGGATATCTGTGATTGTTTTGATTATTACACATTGCAATCAATTAATTTCATGGCCCCGTCCCCCAGCTCACTTATTTAAAAATTCCCCACTCAGAGCAGCTTGTAGGAAGTGGATAGGTGGAACAGTGTGGTACAGTGAGTCACCCCCGCCATGAAAGCCAGCACCGAGGAGCTACGATGACTTTTTAAGGACCACCCGTCCGGGAGCAGGAGTTGTGGGCGCAGCCAGAGGAGGAGGCCAAGGCCGTGGCTTTGCACTCACACCACTCCAACCAAGGGACTGAAGCGGGCGCCACAGTCCGGCGCTTCTCCTGCCTCTAGCCGGTGGAAACCAAACATGCGGGAGGTGGTGGTGGGGGAGTTTAGTGCCAAAAGATCTACGAAGCGGAAAAACAAAAAAAACAAAAAAACAACAACAGAAAAAACAAAAACACCCCGAAGAGGCGCAGCCAAAGGCTGTTGCCTCCAACTCCACGTTGTCAGTCTCCGAGACGAAGACGCCTGGAAAGGGAGCCCCAGGACGCCGGGAACCGAGAAACTCCTCGCGTCCGAGGCCCGGCGGCTCGGTGGCGGGTCCGGTCCACTCGCACGCTCCGCGGAGGGGCTCGGGGGACCTCGCACGTGACGCCCGGGGGCCTCCACCCAGCCGGCCGCCTGGGGTGCTGCAGGCGGAGGCGGCGGGATCGCCGTGGGAGGAGGGAAGTGGGAAGGAGGGCGAAACTTGTCCAAGCGGGGACCACCGCCAGCATCCAGCCGGCCACCCGGACCCGCGCCCCGGAAAGCCCACCCCCACTGCGATCGCGGCTCCGGCCCCGGGACTGGGGAGGAGGGAGGTGGGGCGCGCGCAGGGGAGAGGATGCTGTGCTGTCGCCCGGCCGGAGGGGTGGCCGGGGCGGAAACCGCGGCTCTGAGCCGGCAGGACGAGGTCTGAAGTGTGGGTCTAGCTTGGTTCAGACGCCCGCACCCGGCCCCGCCACGGAGGGGGCGGGGGAGGAGAGGCGGCCGTGCCGCGTGTGTGCGCGCGTGTGTGCGTGTGTGCGCGTGTCCACAGGTAGCAGCGGCGGCGGCGCCGGGCCCGGAGCCGGGGACGCATCTGCAGCCGCCTCCCCGCCCGAGGTGTTCCGAGGCGATTGCTCACTTGGCTGACGGATCGGCACCCTCGGGAGGGAGATCGTCTCGTCCTCTCCGTAGCCGCGCGTCTCAGCCTTCTCCCGGTTTCCAGGGTGTGTTTGGGGTATTTTTATGTATAATGTTTTCCCTCCTCCCTCTCTACCTCTTCTCGGGAATGCTGCACGTTGAAGCAGGTGGCTCCTGAAAAGAAATCTTTGGATACGTTTGGTTTGCCAAGTTTCCCTCTTCCCGTCCCCTCCGTCTCTCAGAGGCATCTGTGGTGCTTTTTTCCTTCTTCTTGGATTTCTATGCAGGAAACGTATATATGTTTATATACCGACCGCATCGCTTATAAACACAGAGACGCGTGCCCAGGCACTTGGTTTTCGTCGCTCTTCCCGACAAAGCGGAATGTTTCGGAGCCGATGGATAAGGAGGACAGTCTGAACGTTTTTTGGAGCCTGTTTCTTCCAAAAAGGAGGGAGCGTGAAGAATTGTTTAACATTCGGCCATCGCTGGGCTGCACACGAAGCATCTCCAAGTCTTTATGGTTGCAGATCAGGTGCAAACGGGACTTAGCGAGAAAGGTAAGGAGCTTCCTGCGTCCGCCGAGCTCCAGCGTTTATCTTAATTCCCGAATCGCTCCAACTTCCTACTCCCTGCCTCGCCCTCTCCTTTCCCACCTTCCACCAAGCCTGCCCTGCTCGTCTCCTGCGTTCCCTTAACCCTTTTCCAGTTCCAGTGAGTGTGTGTGTGTGTGTGTGTGTGTGTGTGTGTGTGTGTAGGGGGGGAGGGGTTAGTGTGTGGGGGGGGAGGGTGGTGATGGTGGTGGCGGTGCTGCTGGAGGCTTAATCGTCTGGTAGAGTTTAAATACTTCTCCCTCGCCCCCCCCGCCCCTCCCCCAGCCCAGGAACAGAGTTTTCCAGTCCCCTTTCAGCTGTTTTAGGAAACCCATGTCTTTTTTTTTTTTTTTTTTGAAAAATCATGCTATCTAGATAGCTGTTTTTTTAAACATCCCTTGGTGCCAACCCCTCACCTCTATCCTCTGACAAAAATAAAAATCACTGAAAAAATAAAGGAACTTTAATGAACTGGGTGGTTTCTTGAGCACTGAGGTTCGTGGAACTCCCCCAAACGCTTTATTTTCATGTAAAACCAAACCGATACCTCGGGAGGAGTCCACAGTGGCGGACGTTCGGCGTCGGTGTCTGCACGAAGCCGCTTCCTTTCGCCCGGAGGGTCATTGACCAGAGCTCCGCCGAGGGAGCGCGCCTCGCGCGGGGACAGCTGCACACCCACTTCATTCTGTCTGAAACCGCCCTCGCCCGTCCACACAGCAGGACCGGCTCCCGTGCAACTCCCGGCTCAGGGCACGCGTTTCCAGGCTCGACCTTTACGGGGGAGGGGGGCACTCGCCTTATTTTCCCTTCTCGCCCTCCAACCTCCTTCCTCCTCTCCCGATCACCACCTCTCGCCCCGGCAGTTTGCAAATTGCCCGTTTGGCCCACCCCTCCCGGTGGGTGTTCTCCGTTCTTCCCCGCGCCTGTCCCCTCTGTCCTCTCTCCATTGGCGCTTTCAGAGCAGATGCATCTTCTCTTCTTGGGCTTCCTCTCCGCCCCCCCCCGCCCCCCCGCGCCCCCCACCTGCCCCCGACTCTCCTCGCCCCTCCTCCCGCCTCCCCGCGGCGCCCTGACCCTTCGGTCCCGCCTCTCGGGCTCCCGGCGCAGGGCGTCTGTCCCGGGGCGGGTGTCCGGGCGGCCGCCGCGGAGCCGGCAGAGCCGGTGGGAGGAGAGATCGCGGGAGAGGCGAGCGGCAGTCGCGGCCGGGAGAGCCCGTCCGAGCCGGGGAGACCCGGAGGAGAGCGAGAGCGCGAGTGGGAGGCGCGCGCGGCGGGCCGGTGCAGTCGCCGCCAGCGCCTCGGAGCGGCGCCCCAGTCACTGCAGCTTGTCACCCTCGAGCTGTGCCCGGGGACCGCAGAGACCCAGCGCCGATCTCCGGCAGAGAGGTACCGGAGAAATCAGGAACAGAGAGCGCGGGAGGGTTTCCCGGGAAATGCGGAGGCTGAGCAGGTGGAGGAACAAAGCCGCCTGCAGAGGAAAACCCGCGCCTGCAGCCCGGGCGCAGCGCCTGCGAGCCGCCTCCAGCCGCCCGCGCGCCCACGGCCCTCGGGGTGGTTCCTGGGGGGCGGGGAGGGCCCCAGATTCTCCGTTTGGCTCGGATAAGAAAGTTGTTCTTGCCCACGTTTTCTGCCAAGTGGTTGTCAGATCGGCATGGTTGGAGCCAAGATGTCACTCCCCAGATCTCCCTCGATGAGCAGCGACTAGAGGATACATTGTTGGGCGATAAACCCCTTTGGGGAGAGAAGGTTGTCTCCACATTTAAAACGCTTCCCACCGGCTCCTGACTGTCCAGCCCAGTGCTTTGTGAGTAGACGTGAAAAACCACCTGCAGGGAATTTGAAATTGGGAATAATTTATTCCAGAGGAGGTTGTCAGTGCCTTATAGAGATGAGGGAAGTTATGTGTCTAAGATTTGATTTATCTGTGATTATTCTAAATCATGAGCAGTTGGCCTCCACAAAGGTATTTATACTGTCCTTTTTTCAATCCCAGGATCACATAGGACTTAGGAAATGTAAATTTAGAGAGCTAGCTAATCTTGTGTCTATTCTCTGCAATTTTACAGGTACTTAATATATTAATTCTTCTTTTTATACTGAAACTACAGTAGTCTATTTTCTCTATATAAGTTCTCATACTATACATAAAAATACTGGGTCATAATATGTTCCTCAAAAACCTAGTGTGCTTGATTATAAATAAGAATATATATATATATATATATATATATATATATATATATATATATCATTAGGGAAAGGGTAGGGGTACACGTGTTTGAGAGTAAAACCTATAGAATGTCTTGGCATTTCAATCAGCCATTGCAACCTAGCAGAACACTAGCTTTCTGAAATGAGCTCAGAAGCAGGGCCATGCACGGATTCTAAATATTAAATGTTAAGTATAAACATTGTTTATTGTGCCCTTGGCAGAGAATGAATCTAAGTCTGTACGCACTGCTGAGTGATTGAGTGATTCACATAGAAAGTGGAAGTTAATCATTACCCAGGCCTTCTGATTACATGGTTTGATTAAAAGAAGTAACTGTTTTCTGTAAGCCTGCTATTCTACAGTTAGCCTTACCAATCCTCTTAGCATAAGCAGAAATTGAGGGAGTCAGTCTTTCAGCAGACTACACACCCCAGTTCTTGCAGTGAGGGGCAGAGAAAGTCCTCTTTAGCTCCCCCTCCTTTTCTCAGCCTTCCTCCTTCCACCCCCAAGGTACTTTCTGTCTATCTTGCCTTTATACCCTCAGCAGTGTTTGATTTTGTGAAAATTTCCTTTAGTAGTTAGATGTGATGTACTTTCAAATATAAATGTCTGGACTGATTTGAAATTGAAGATGGAATATAAACTCACAGAAGGCAGGCTGAGAACTTTATCTGCTGCAGGGAGAGTGTTAGAGGCTTGGTGACTTCGAATGCCTAGATGATTTCCCCGACTTTCTAAAGTCTCTTCCAACCTGGAACTTCTCATGTTTTATTCCCCTTCTATTACTTCCGCATGGTTATTTCCTTAAATGCGTTCTTTAGGATTCTTTATAGGATAATTAAGTAACTATAACTAGAGAATACATATATACATCCGAGCTCTCTGAATTGAAAAATAACGTGTTTTAAAGCAGAGTAATAGCTTATTTTCAGAATTCTTTTTAAAATTTTTATATAAAGGAATTATTTTATGAATTACCTTCACAAATACTAATTTGTAGTTTTTGTAAGCAAAACATAATTGGAATTGACAGTAAGATCTAACACCACAACAATTCAACAATACACTTTCGCACATTTTAAAGTCCTTTGAAGTGAAGGTTGATGTTGATTTTCATCTTATTAGATTGTAAACGGGAAGATTCCTATTTGAATTCCTATGATTTTTCAGTTATATTTCAAATATTTTGTAAAGGAAATTCTCGAGTCTAGGTCAGCAAACTTATTTTGTTGTTTTCCTAAAACACGGGTCTGGCCTACCAGCATCGGTTCCTTACAGCTCGGATGCTGAAGTGAGAACACTGATGGCGTTCAACTCCTTTCACTGTTTACTCCCCAATGTTACTTTTTAGGTTTGAACACATTGCGCTTGGAACTCCTCCCTCGTATATTCATTATTCCATCCACAAGACTCTTATTTACTACTTTCCTCAATAGTACTTGCTTTGCTTATGCTGACGTTTCTTCATGAATTATTTCCCATTGTCCCCCCTCACCCCCCCACACCCCCTCCCCACACACAAACACTCAGCAACTGTAGGATTAGAGAACATTTTGTTTTCTTAGAATAGTCTTTCCTCCATCTCCCTGCTTCCTTCCTGTACGCTTACTCTGAGCTTTCAAAAGACAGGATTCATACCAGGAGTAGCTTACTTTTCACACTTCCTGATGGTTGGCACCTTCCCTGGATAGCAAGTTCCCAGAGGTCAAAAACCATACCTGATTTGTCATTTCATTCAGAATGCCCAGCCCCATGTCTGAACATAAAGTAGACCACAAATGAATGTTAAACGCATTCTTTAAAAATGCATTTGGTTATGAGGCAGTAGAACCTGACTAACAGTGGATTAAGCAAATAAGGCTTTACCTTACATCATAAAAATGCAGAAGACAGTTGCTTAATCATTTAGGAATCAGCTTGTTTTTATCATTTTGGAACTTTTCTTCTCATGGTCATAAAACTGCTGTTGTGCCTCTAGCATTATGCCTGCTTTCTAGGTCCCCCCAAAAGATATCGAAGTATACTCTGGGACAAGATTTCTCAACCTTGGCACTATTGTCATTTGGGGCCAGATAAGTTTGTCTGTGCCATGGGGGAGTATCCTGTACATTGTAGGATGTTTACTAACACCTGTGGTCTCTGCTGACTAGATACCAGTAGCATGCCCCATTCACCCCTCTGGTTAGGACAACCAGGAATATTCTAGACATTGCCCAATTTCCTTTAGAGGTAAATCATCCTGGGTTGACAATAACTACTCTTGCATCAAAGGAAGACAATTCCCTGTTTCCCACTCTCCATTTTATTTTATTTTTTTTTGCGTTTCAGTGGTGGTGGGGATCTCTTTCTTTGTTATTGTTGTTTGTTTATTAAATGGAAAAGAACTCTATGAAATTGTAAAAAAAGGGGAAAAAAAAAGACAAGAAACAAGCTTTTTCCTTGAGCATTTGGTCCCTTTTGTGTGTGTGATGTAGACATTGTCCCCCATAGACTTCCATTCTCATATCACTTCCAGAGCTGTGTCAAAGGGCCTCTTCCAGCTACAAGAGAAGTTGGGAAATACATTTTTAGTGTGATATGCCACTACCTTGGAGAAAATCAGAATCTGAAAAAAAAGTGAGACATGAATTTGTGTTTGAAAGCTAGAAATGTTTGCCACTATTGCAGGATAAATGAATATGTAAAATTCACCTACTTTTAAAAAGAGAAAAAGTAGAGAGATATAATACAGAGTAGATGTACTCTTCACATGCTAAATATTTATAAAACAACTATGATAATACTGAGATATTTTTCCCTGATGATATTTTACTTGGAAAATAACTGGGCAGAATGGCAGCATCTTGCTCTGTATATACATTAGATGGCACCTCATTTCCTGTAGTGCATTGAATAAAGCAGTAGTTTGCTATTTATACCTACGAATTAAATAGTGGCCAATCATGAGAAATGTTGTTAAAAGAGATAAAAATGCAGATCTATTGTTTTTATACTCCTTACTAAAGCTTGTATTTAGAAAGATAGCACTCCCTAGTGATGGCATTAGGTTAAATAATGGTTTCTTCTACAGATATGTTATCATGGGCTATAGAAACTTTAAGTTAGGTTGCTCAATTATTTATCTCAGTATGGTGAAAAGGAAGTGCTATTAGATACCATTATAGGCAAGAATTCTACTTTACAAAGGTATATTAGCATTACTGTGATGGTAAATGATCTTGTCTGTTTGAGTACAAAGTTGTTTTTGTTTTTTAATTTCTTACCCTTGTCTTTCATTCTTTATGAATTTGTTGAATGCCGATTGTGCTCAGTTCTGAGTAGAATATAGACATATAAGATATGCTATCTATTAAGAAACTGGCTTGCAGGTAACAGAATGCCTAATTACAGGCCTATGCAGCAAACACTTTCATTATCTTGCAGAATAAGGATTCTGGAGCTATGCTGGTCCAGGGTTAGCTACCTCAGCAGTTCCAGGATGCAAGGCTCTGAGACAACTTTACTGGAATTTTGTGGACTCCCCATCTTGGAAAGAAGATAATATGTTTACCATAGAGTCAAACATTACCTCTTCAAATAGTCCCACTCAAAGCAGAAAGAAGAGAGAGGCAAGCTTTTTCTCATGGATGTGGAGGAAAATGTTCCAAAGCTATCAGCAGATTTCCTTTATGCCTGCTTGACTAAAGCTATCACCTGTCCCACTTCTAATCACAGGCAAAGAGAAAATGCCTCCCATGATTGGTTTTGACCAATGATGGTTCTTCCCCTGGGCTGGAGGACAGGTCTTTCTCTGGACATGGTGATGTCACACAAACAAAATCGGAACTCTTGCCCACTTGGAGAAAGGAGGCAATAGCTATAACCTAGGTATCTATAGGTTGTGCCATAAATATTATGTCTTCATCAAATTTCTTAGAATATGGAATGCCTATAAACTAGAAGGTGGGGTCCCTTGGTGTGGCCTGTGGGGATCAGGCCCAAACAAGCAGTCCAACACCACCTGCTGCTCCTGCCTGCCACTCCTGTCTGCCGCTCTGGCTCATCCTGGCCCCCACTATGCCGGCTGCCCCCTCTTGGTAGGCTTGTGGCTGCTCTGCTGTGGTATATGGGCTGCAGTGGCCAGATGTAAGTCCTGAGTCTGGCTGAGCAGCACTCCCACTGTGGGAGCACACTGACCACCAGGGGGCAACTCCTACATTGAGCATCTGCCCCCTGGTGCTTAGTGTGCGTCATAGTGACTGGTCAAATGGCTGAATGGTTGCTTAGGCTTTTATATATACAGTAGGTCCTCAGGTCACATCTGAGATCCTGTCCTATAGCGCAACATAACGTGATTTTCGCTATAAGTCGGAACCCACCTACATAAACACCTACTTCACTCACATGGAGCACATACACAGCAGAAATGAAGTGAAACAGTAAAAAAAAAAATTAAAAGAATTCCTGACCTTTACTTGTGGCAAATAAATAATAAAAAACATAAAGCACATATGTACATACTTCAAAATGATGAAACTTTTATTTTTTTAAAATAAATAAATGGGAGATGGTGTCATAACCATGAAATGACATACATCGAGTCCTACGTAAGCTGAGGACTGTCTGTATAAATGTTTGAGCATGTGCACTCATACACACACACATACACACACACATTAAATGGTCTTTGAGTCCATGGACATAAACTGTATACATGTCAGGCTGCATGCTTCTGATGTAGAGTGATTACTTTCATGGCATCCTAGAGATATTTTAAAAAATAATAATACCTAGAGAATCAGAAAATCTATAAAGGATCCTTGGAAAGAATCATTACTAACACAATTATGTTACATTACATGTTTAAATCTAAAGTCCTACATTTTCAACTTAAAACTACATCGTGTAAAACCAGAATATGTCCTCTTTACTAACTTAGTAGATCATCTGTGGTTGTCATGTGCTCTTACAATAATAATTGAGAAATAATGTGAGCAATGACTGAAGCGTTTTGCTAATTACTGTCATGAAGAAGGACTTCGTCTTCTTTATGCCCAAGAAGATGATCACCCTGCTTTTGTCCTTTAGATCCTCCAACTGCTTACTTGGAGGATCTAAGAGACAGATCTAGTTTCAACTCACATGGCAGTGACTATCTCTCATAGAAAATTATGTCTTCATTTGCATTATTTTGTCTGACTTCACGGAAGCATAGCCGATTTTGTATTCAATTGAAAAAGGAGTCGTTAGCCATCTCCTTTTACACTGCTTCATTGTTTGAACCCATTTTTAACTTAAACTTTGCTTCAAGATTTGATTGTATTTGGGATTTTTATCATAAGCTGCTTCAAATAATTTTTAGAAGGAGCAAGAATACATACGTACATGTATATGTGCATGTGCAAACAAATGAAGGCTGTCATATATCACTCAGTAAATGTCATTTTCCCGAATGAATATATGTTCAGAAATTAGACAATATTGTGTGCAATAAACTGCCGAATTATGTTCTCATCAGCATGTATAATGGGATTTCAGGGGGAAAAGGTACTAGTGGTTTTTGAATCATTTTGATGGAGATCCATATTGTAATTTGCAGGCAGATGGAATCGAAGGGAAGGAAGGTACAGAAAAAGTTTAAATAAGATAATTCATTATACATATTTTGCTCTATGATCAGAGAGCAATTATTTTCCAACTTTTTTCCTCTCTGGCATTTCAGTAACTTAATTTCTTTGCTTTTATTATTATTTTTTTAATGTATTGATTTTAGAAAATGAGTAAAGGAGAGAGGAAGGGAGGGAGGGAGAGAGAGAGAGAGAGACATCAGTTAGTTGTTTCATTTATTTATGCATTCATTGGTTGATTCTTATATGTGCCTTACCTGTGATCGAATCGGCAATCTTGGCTTATCAGGATGATACTATAACAAGTCAAGCTACCTGGCCTGGACAGTAACCTTATTTTTACTCATTAACTTTCTACCCACTATAAAGAGGCAAATAAGCATTACCAACAAAGCCATATTGTGAAAGACTCATGACTAGAAAGAATGGATTTGATATCTTTTTGTCTCAATGCAAATTTTTGGTCTCAAAACAAATGCTTACTATCAGCATTTTATTTTTTTAAAAATATTATCTTTATTGTTGAAAGTATTATAGATGTCCCCTTTTTTCCTTCCATTGATCCCCTTCTCCCCACTCCCTACCCCTTGCCCACACTATTGTCTGTGTCCATGGGTTATGCATATATGAATGTACATTCTTTGGTTAATCTCTTCCCGACATACCCCCGATCTTACCCCGATATTCGTCATTCTGTTGCATACTTTCATGTCTTTGCATCTATTTTGTTTTTTAGTTTCATTTGTTTATTAGATTCCATATATGAATGAGATCATATGATACTTGTCTTTCTCTGACTGACTTACTTCACTTAGCATGATCCTCTCTAGGTCCCTCCATGCTGTGTCAAAGGGTAAGAGATCCCTCTTTTTTTACTGTTTCATAGTATTCCATAGTGAGAATGTACCACAGTTTTCTTTTAGCCACTCATCTACTGAAGAGCACTTGGGCTGTTTCCATTGTCTTAGCTATTGTAAATAGCACTGCTATGAGCAAAAGAGTGCATGTTTTCATTCTGATTGGTGCTTCTTAGATTATACTCCTAGAGGTGGGATCACGGGATACAGTGGCAGTTCCATATTTGATATTTTGAGGAAACTCCACACTGTTTTCTGTAGGATGCATTTTCTAAGTGTCTCATCTTTCCATCTGTTCTGTGCTCTGCTTCTCAGGCTCCATGCCTGAAGCTGTTTGCATCTCAGAAACCACCTTTGACCTAACTCCTTGCTTCTAGTGGGGAGAAGGGAGGCAGGGAGGATGCTGATTTTTGAACCAAATTTAAAATTATAATTAGTGACTCCATCTGTGTTTAGGGTCAGAAACAGATGCTTCCCCTTTTTGTTTTAATAGGTGTGTTTGAAAGTGGAAACATAGGGAAGTTGAGTTTTAAATAGATTCACAGTGTAGTGGGCACTTTTGTATCAAGTGAAAACCACCAGCGGGGTATGTTTTCTAAGCACCTTTCTGAATTTCTGTCTTCTGGACCAATGTGGTGGCTTGTATTCAACAATGCACTGTGAAATGATTATGGTTCACAGCGCTAACCCTAGGAGTTGCAAGTTCCCAAAGCCCCTCTCGGGGAATAGAATGTTTAATTATATATTTAATTTTAATTTTAATTTTAATTTAATAGCATATTTACCCCCAAACTGAGGAACCACTGGATTACAGGATGCATCATTATTTTATATACACTCCAGAAGGAAGACACACCCCAATTAAATCATTTAGAATTTATATATTTTTAATTTAATAAAAAGCCACTTAGGCTTAAATAGATGTAGATTTTTATAAAATATCCATCTTTTATAGGTATACAAAGTATAATATCCACAAATACATTACTTTAAGAATTCTAAAAACTGTGCTCGCCTCACCACATAAATATCCTATTTGCTCTGTAAGCAATGCAGAAAGTTCAACAGAACTGTTAGGATTAAGGACCCTTCTCCTCGATGAGAAAGAGCACTGAACCAATCAAAGGCCAATAAAGGGTGCAAAAGTGAGAAGAGGCAAGGAGATAATGCATTTTTTTTTTCAATTAAGAACAAAGAAATCTTCCACAAGGAATTAACTATCACTGTATATAAATGTTCTGCTTAAAAAGAGAATCTTCAGCAAGAGAAAATTGGCAGATACAAATGAAGGTTTTGTCGTGTTTTGTTTTAACATCACCCAACCACATAGCACTGATTAAAAATAATCTGAATAAAAGGAAGAGTCTGGGGCTGGATCAGTCAGAGGCTAGTATTTGTGGATATAGCTTGACAGTTCTTACTGTGCAGTTCCACAGACAACAGTGTTTCTTCCCTGTATTGTATTTGAAAATTGCCACTGCTCTTAAGTGGTCAGAAAACTGGGTACTTACTTTCTGATGAATAACAAGCTCTCCAGAGGTATGCCACTCTCCTTTCCCTTATTGTAGCTGCAGTCGCCACAAAGAAAACACTGTGTTCCCTCTCACCTACCTATTTTCCCAAAAAGCAAGGTGATTTACAGAGCATGAAAAAAACCTTTCCTCTTTGACTACATACTCTTGAAGCTCTTTCTTAATACAATTAAAGTGTAGAAATGCACATATATTGCTGCAAGTAAGTAGAGTTTCATGGAATGATTAATTAAATTATTTTAATCCTATACTTAGGTCACTTTCTCCATAAGAAAACTACTCAAGATATTAGAATTTAAGATGGAAAAAATAATTTAATGGCTTAGAGTCTTAGGCCATTAATTAGGGTGTTGAGGTTATATTCACATTGCAATCACATTTTTTATGACTAAAGATGAAAATCACAATTTCTGATTCCAGATGATCTGTAATACATGTTACAAAAAGAAATAATTCACTTAATTTTTTTCAAGAAATATCCAATGGCATTTCCAGCTGAGAAGTTCAAAGGGTCATAATGGCTTTTTATAAGTCAACCTTCTCAGTTTGTAGGGGATAGAACTGAGGCTGATATAAGACATCACTTGCTCAGTATACAATGGTAGGACTTGGACCAGTCTGTCCTGATCTTCATGTAATGTCTTTATGCAATGTTTAATTTTACATACAGAGCAGTAATACATATATCAGCACCGTATGTGATATATATCTGTGATTATAGAATTATTAGTTTAGAAGTACAGGCAAGAATCTTTATTGTTGAAAGTATTACATATCTCTCCCGTCTCCCCCACCCCAGCATTGACCTCTTCCTGGCTACTCCTCCCCCAGCACATGCCCTCACCCTGCTACTATCCATTGGTTATGTTTATATGCATGCATACAAGTCCTTTGGTTGATCTTTTACCCCTCCACCCTTCACCCTCCCTTGAAGAAGATGTTTAAATGGAGAAGTGAAATCAAAGCATTGCTTGAACTAAAGCAATAAAATTTAGGAATAGGACATGTAGCAGAGGTAATTGGTTATTCTAGACTACTTTGAAAGTAAAAAGAAAAAAAAAACCCTCACGTTGAGAAATACTACTGTATAAAAAGCAGTGCTTATTGAAACAATAGATATCTTCCTTTCTGTGTTGAATAGTTTGGCTTAGGATCTGCAGATAATAAATATTAATTGTATATTCAATCTTAGATAAACAAGTCCTTGGGAAAACTGGTTTATATCACACATATCAGGAAAAACTCATTTCTAACAGAGAACAAGTTAATTTACTCAACATGAAAAATAGAACTTTCTGAGTACATGTCTATTATTGTCACTGGCTGATACCAAATCAATTTGAGATTGTTTGGTTGTTTGTCATCCAATGAGGAGATTCTTCTTATCATAGCCTGGGTGGGCAGACACTACTTTCTAACTTGGCCGCCTTCTCCCCAGAAAGTACCAGAAACACTGCCACTCCAGACATATCTTCTCGCCCATCTTCCCTTTCAATATCTTTCAGATCTGCTGGTTATAGGACATTTGTGATCAAAATGTCTCATTTGCTTAAAGGAGACAGGCTCTGCTTGGTGCTAATCTGTCTTTTAACATCCAGCGACCATCCTCATCATTTAAAAAACAACAACAGTGTAACGTTTTTTAAGGTCTAAGAAGTGCAGTTTCAAGTGAGATATATCCCTCTGTTTCTACTAAATTGCACATGAAATCAATATGTCCCTCCTGACTCTCCTTGAATCCACTCTCTGTAAAAAATAGCAGCTCATTCTGGGAGTCAGTGGCTAGAATAACCAGCATCCTGGGAACAGGGAAGGAATCCGAGCATGTTTTCTATGGAACTCCATAAACATGGTCATAATTTCTCTGCCAGTCAGAAACACACTGGGAATAGTCCTGGTATTCAGTTTAGAATGCCATTACCTCACCAAAGAAGCATGAGACTTCACAGAACCAACTCTCTGTATGGGGTCCTCTATCTACCATGCGACCCAGAAAGAAAAAGAGAGTGAGGTGATGATGCTATAGGATAGAAAAGAGGCACAATCTGTGGAGTGGAATTATCTATCAGGGAGATACTACGAGCATAAAGAGTATCTTTAAGTTTGCAAATATCCCTTAAATCTCCTACTATACTGAAGCTTGCAAAGCTGTGTGTGTGTGTGTGTGTGTGTGTGTGTGTGTGTGTCTGTCTACTCTATCCATCTGTCCATCTATCTGTGTGATTTAATTGAAAGTTGTGGGTAAAAGGCACATATGAGAAAGCATGAGAAGAAACAACTACTTTTCTTTGAAAGGTTATTCATGTTTCATAGACTGTTTAGATGAGAAACGGTAAAGACGCTAGGAAATGTGTTCTTGATCACCAGGAAAATCAATCCAGCATAAATTTTTCTTACTCTCACGAATATGACTTATTTCCCTCCATACCCACGCCTCCTGATCCCTGCAGTCTCTTCCATGGCTTCCTTTCTGTCTCAACAATTTCCATTGCACCATGGGACTATTGCAAAAGCCTCCTAACTCGGAATATCAGGAGCCAACACTCTAGTACGAATACATTTGTATGAGTTTTGCCTCATTCCATGTGATACTCAGCTAAAATGAATGAAAGGCCAGCAAGATCAGTTTAAACCAGGTCTACTGCCAGGGAGAGGAAGCCTTGTTTCCCCCCAGAAGGATGGTTCAGGGAGGGCCCTACAAGCAGGCCAAGAGCCAACCCCTGGGGAGATTAGAGGATTGAGAAACTGGGATGTTGGAAAAGGCTAACAAAAATTGGTAAGACTGAGACAACCAACTTCTTCTGCCTCATTCTTTAGCCCAAAAGGTGATCCTGTTGCTATGTTAATATTAAACTGTGTAATGCTGTGTAGGTCTCATCCTTTCTTTGATTTAGCTTATGTATATGTCTAATAGGGTTGATGATGTCTACCTCATAGGGCTTGTGGGATTAAATTAAATAATGTATTATAGCACCTTGGCCTGGCACATAATGTCCAAAAGTGTTCTTATTACTACGATAATCCTTTACGTGGATTCACAAACACACTCTGTTCACTTAGTATCAGCCGTTTATCACACTCCCTTTATGTACTAGGTCGGAGATGGTGCTAGGTACAGTGGAGAAGAAAGGGATAAATCAAGATTCTGGGAGTTCTCTGAAGCCTTTGAAATTAGAGTATTCTGCATCCCTGTTCTGGGTAATGCAAGACAGATAGGGCTGTTTTACTTTACTCACAGATGAAGGAAGTATAACGCATTTAGAAATGGTGAAATGGACAGCTTTAAGAAATTGAAGGGCTCTTTCAGCATTAGGATGTCAACATTCGAGTCATGGGCTTGCTGGGGAGGGAGGGTTTAATAGGCGCCTTTGTAAAATCTCCAAACCAAGCTGTATCATTTTCTATATATGCTTAAGTATCTTAATTACAAAACAACTTTAATTATACCTAAAGTGTGCCTCTTCAATCATGTTTTAATCACCTTGAAAAAAATTAAATTTATCCCAAAGTTATTTTCTGCATTTCAATTCTGATTTTTCAACTCTGGCATATTTCGAACCACAAAAAAATTGCATTAAGTTAACGTTTATGCTTGCACATAATCCCACACTTTCAAGGCAGCACTTACAATATTCAGAAGAGCTTCACAAGAGGGAGAAGTTTAATTCTGCTGTTGACTCAGAGCCATTGTTCTTCACAGTTACAGCTCCACTGGCACAAGCTACATATGGTCACTTGTTTTCTCAGTGTACAGAGTGATAATGCATTAACATTCTGGCTGCTGGTGGAGGCTATGCTGTGCTTTAGAGACATGTATCAGGGAGGATGTGCTGCCTCTTGGGCGGGAAGGAGGACAACATCAACATGGGGAAGCCTGGAGACTGCCTTTGGCTAATCACTGTAGTGACCTACCCAGAAGCCTACATTTCAAACCTTGGCTGTCGGTGAGCGGGACTGATATGGAAAAGAGTGGCCATCAGCGTCAATTATGGATCGCTGCCATGCAGGAGATTGTTGCCAGCTTCTTCCCCACTGCCATTCAGAGATGCTGTTCTGGATCCTTCCGTTGCCTCTTGCAACAGACTTTTTATGCACCTACTTTTGTTCTTATCACTGCTGTGTAAGCCCCAGGTCAAAGTGGAGCCCTGGGCTGGTGACTGATGCCATGTGGAGACCCATTAGAAGTACTTAACTAAATTTTTGGGGACATCAGCCTTTTCAGCAACAAGAATGTGGAGCTCTGACCAAGGTTCACTGAACATGACCTTTCTGTTACCTTATGCAGTTCCTTCCCGTTGGTGTATATGAAATGAAGGAAAGAAAAGCCAAGGAAGAACTTATGTCTGTTCTCATATCATAACAGATGTCATCCTCATCTATTTTTATTCCAAGTGGAATTCTGTCCCAGGAGACATTTCTAGTAAGACAGGCCCTGAGGGCTTCTACTTTCCTTTTCAAGACAATCTGGTTCCCATCTATGGTTGTGAATAAAACACGAATACTAGTCGCAGCACCAGAGGGAGCCACTTACACAGTTTTGTCTCCAGCATCAGCAGAGCTGACAATAAGGTCTGACATGCACAACTATTATGATTTTATTGTATTTTCTAAAAAAAAAAAAAAAAAAAAAAGAATGGCAGAAAAGTTGATATGGAAAATCTGTTAGCAGCAATTCCAAATTGTGGAACTAGTAGCAGCCACTTCATTTCTCCCACTTGAAATATTTGTGAATGGTAGTTCCCTGCCTGAAACCCAAAAAGTAAATCATATTTCAAAATATAAAATTATATTTAGAGCAAGGGGTATTCTCTGATCCTGCTATTGTCCCTTTTTAGAATACTATTAGCAAGATTTTATGTTTGAAATTTATGCCAGTGTACTGCTTTTTGTAATGTAAGTGATGCTACCAAAATAATAAAAACTATTTAGATGAACATGCCAGTTTGCACGCTCTCCCCTCCTCCTCCCCCTCCTCCTCGTCCTCGTCCTCCTCCTCTCATTCCTTATCTCTCTCTAATACACACATGCACACACACATCTTTGTACTAGTGATTTTGTTCTAAAACAGTAGAACCAGGGTTGCTGTAAAGATATCAGGCAAGCTAGTCTTTGAGTCCCATGGTGGGAAGAGAAAAATCAGTACACCAAAGGAGAAATAGAAGCCACGTATCTTTATTAGTACAGTGATCTTTTTCACGAAGAAATAGCCAAATGCCTACAGTTTCTAGGGTACTCTCAATACCACACTGACAAAATATTTCAAGAAAATATATTGATTCCAACTGTCTGGTGTTGGAGGGGAGGTTTCACTGGCCAAGATTTAGTGAACACGAGCAGGTTTTCTGTCGTTTTATCTTCACACATTCTAACCCAAATCATACGGACATTGGAAAGGCAGAATTGCTATAGATCCTTTTGAAACAAAAGGACCTCATTCTTTCTTTTTAGAAATCCTCACATGAGGATATGTTATTATTAATTTTTGTTGAGAGAGGGAGAGAGAGAGAGAGAGAGAGAGAGAGAGAGAGAGAGAGAGACCCCAAAGTGAGAGAGAAACATTAATCAGCTGCCTCCCTAATGCTCCCCAACCTTGGATCAAACTTGCAACCTATTGGTGTATAGGATGACATTCCAACCAACTGGGCCACCCAGGCAGTACAGCTTTGACATCAGGTAAATCTCATTATACACAATCGCAAAAAAGAATGATTCTATAAAATAAAATACTATCAGCTGGCTCATATAGTGGCGCTTTGTTGACCTGATTATAATAAATAAAATAAAACAATAAAGTTTGCAGTGCATGATGTTGGTGACAAGTGGTTTCTTAGATTTCTTTCCATGTAACAGTCATTCTATTCAAAAAAGTACTTTTTTATTATGGTCTGTGCTACAGATGGAAGGCAGAACATGAGAGTGAAGACTAGTTGCACTTGACTTCTTGGCAGTATTTATCTTCTTTCTTTATAAATAGCCTTTCATTCTCTCCTTGCATTGCCACCCCAGCCAAGCTGCTTCCCTGACAAATTGCCCATATCTAATCTATGGGGAAATGCAATGGGACTCTGTTCAAATGTTTTTCTGCCATGGGACTTTAGGAATAAGAATTTGCCTCTAAGGCAAAGAAGCACAAAGTATTTATTTTTTGGTTTATATCTGTCTGTCTGTCTATCTATCGTCTATCTACCCAATTATCCACCCATGCATCTATTTCATTTAAATTTTTTAAATAGTACTTCTCAGTCTAGTAAAAGAGACCGTTACTAAGGAAAAGATCCACAGTAATTTTGCCAACTTCAGGAGTCTGGCCGACATGGATGGATTAGTGCTTTCTCAGGGAGCCTTAGGCTTCAAGATATCTAGGGAAGTTCTGGGCTGAGGTTTTGGGTCCAGTGGGAAGCCCTGGATCTAAAGATAGGTGATACGCCTACCCCATGGGCAAGAAGATAGAAATGAACCTTTTCTCCCTGGGAAGAGGATGAGGGAGAAGCAGCAGTGATGGCAGAGGGTTGGCATGCGTTTTGCACAAATTGCATGAGGGGCATCTTCATGCTGAGACTGGATTGGGGTGTGTGACATATCTAAACAGGAAGCCCAGAGAGAAGAGATGCTGGTAGGGCCTGGAATGGTCTTCCCTGGAATGGTCTGTTGTCCCCAAGCGATGTCTGGCAATATCGTGGGAGATGTATCACTGGCTGAAGAGAAAGAAGGAATGCCTAAACATTAATCTGAATGTGAGAAAGGAGGTATTTATATATAGTACTTGTCAGTTCATTCAGGCTATTATAACAAAAATAGCATATATTTTTATATGACATAAAAATCAACTTAACAACAGAAATTTTTTTCTCATACTTGTAGAGGCTGGGGAGCCCAAGATCAAGGCAAATTTGGTGTCTGATGAGGCCCTACTTCCTGCTTCATAGACAGCTGTCTTCTCACCATGGAAAGACACAGCAGAATGGGGAGGGAACCTCTGTGAGGGTCTCTTTTATAAAGGCACTAATCTCATACATGAGCGCTCCATCCTCATGACATACACAAAGCCCAAGAGTTCCACTTCCAAGTATATCACATTGAGGATTAGGTTTCAATGTATGAATTTCTCTTTTTGGGGGGGGGGGGGGGGGGGGGGACACAAGCATTCAGTCTATAACAGTATTCTTGGTGGTAGTACACAAAATGCCGGGCAAGGGCAGGGAGCAGGTGTGTGGCATACCAAATTCCCTGTTCAGGAATGATTAAATGGCTATATATTATTTAGGAGAGACATATGGAGGCTTCAGTTTGCTACCTCAGATGAAAATTAGGAGCTTTAGATATGAAATGAGAAGGACACTCTGGCTTGTGTAACTGCTCCAAGGTGAGTGCTGTCCTATTCTGATTTCTTTTGTGATTAGCAGTAAAACCCTTGAAAGAAAAAGGACCTGCACAATGATGTCTTCGGAGGGAGCAAAGAAGGAGGATTTAGGGAGCAACATCTCACTTTGAAGTGAGGTTTGTTGGAGCAGGACCACAAGGGGATGGAGTGAGTGATGTGGAGAAGGCTGAGGATGTAGGTCCTAAAAAAAAATCGTCAACAGGAAATAGGAGGTCTGACATGGGCAGGGATCTTGGGACTAGCTGTGGAGAGGCAGATATGAAAAGCTCCATCAAAAAAGTCCACCTGAAACCCTAAGCAAATAAATTGAAATGAAAACACACAATAACATATAGAAGGAAACTGGTGCTGAAGGAGGAAACTGGTCTCTTTGGTTGTTGGTTCAGTGTTTATTAAGCAAATCAGAACATTTGGAGTATCTTGAAAACCACATTTGTTTTTCAAGCTAATTGTGACTAAAGGGTGTTTTCAAACACTTAGATTTAACATTCCTCCAACTAATTATAGTAGCTCAATGATAAGGGTTAAGTTCTGGATCTTCAAGCAATGCTTTAAGCAAAAACCTCCTTTTCCAAGTTCAAAATATGCAAATTTACAGCTCCCTATTATAAGGGGATTGCTGTTTAAATCTAAGAGATGGCAGGGGGTAGAAGGGCGCGGTAATTTAAGGCAATTGACAAGCATTATATATCTTTCTCTGATACTTATTATTTTTATTCCTCAACAAGTCATTTAGCAGTATGAAGACAAATCTTGCTTGTTCCTAGGAAAAGTAGGATGGCAAAGAGTTTGATGCAGTAGATAGTGTCCTGAACTTGAAGTTGGATGATGTGCATATAGGTTCTAACTTTGTCATGTACTAATTAGATTGGTGGAAGCTAGTTAACCTGGCTGACTCTCGATGATTTTACCTATAAAATGGGAAAGAACATATCTTTGCCTATTTCATAGAGTACTTGCAAGGATCAAATGAGCCACAGTCTGAAAAGGCAATTTATATATTATTACGCTCTACATAAATACAGGGTACTGTTGAGTACGTCAGCGCAGAAGCAGCGTCCCATAGTGAAGTCAGGGAGTGGAGTCATTCAGAGCACAGGCCTTTAGTCAGAGGGGCCTATGTGTGAACTCCAGCTCTACATCAGGCTAGTTGGCATCACTGCCTCGATTTCTTTATTCATAAAGGAATACAAGCATCATTTTACTGTTGGAGCATTTCAAGGAATAAAGAAAAATGTGTATGAAGTGCTTGCCTCAGTGCCTGACACGTAAGATGTAGAAATAAAATGAATATTCACTATTACTAGGGGTGATTATTACAGTTGACTCAACTGAGTTTATCTTAGAAATAGCAAACCCATGGCTTTCATAGAAAGGGATCTCAAAGCCCAAGCACTGCATTACTATGTAACACATAACTGAAGAATGTAGTTTCTATTGAAGGACTGAAATCTGTATATTTTACTGCTAGCCATGTATAGGAGGTAAGGTAGGTTTTTTTTTCACTTGGGGAACTTGGTGACCCGAAATTTGGCATTGTATTATTGTAATCTCTCTATCCTATCTATCTATCTATCTATCTATCTATCTATCTATCTATCTATCTATCTATCATCTATCTATCTATCTATCATCATCATTTATCATCTATCTCTGTGGACTGCTCCATCCTTTAATAGTCATCTGTTGTGTCACATTGTCCAGAGAGTGACTGAATAACATGCTGAATGGACAGACCTGTCAGGTCACAATGAAGGAATCCTAGAATTCGTATCCTATGCCTCAGCCATGTTCACCAAAGACTTGAGGTAGCAAAATCCAGTGATTCACAGATGGATTCACAGATGGTTATAAAAGAAAGAGGCAGAGGTGTTTCTTTTTTCTTTTTGCTTTTATCCTGTTTATTGTTCTCTTATTTTTTTTGTTCCCCTACCCTTTATTGGACCTGTTCACATTTTCCCCAGTCTCCTTCTTTTTTCTTTATCATTAGCATATATAATTTTCTTTTGAGATCTACTATGACAATTATATATATTTTTTGAATACTTACAATCATTTATCAATTAGTTTTTCTCCCTTATCAGTTACTTATGACTTGTCAGATATGCAAACAAATACTTAGAAGTATAATTAATGCAAAAACTATTTTTTACCCTTATCTTTGTTGGCCCCTCTTAATTCCCAGCCTTTGCAGTTCTTTTTCAAAGCTAATATCAATGGAGCAATAATGACAGCTGTAGCTAGAGTAAGATCCCACCTTACTTCCTGAGAGCACCAGGATATAAAATAGGTTCTTGGGGAGTCTGGAATTTGGAGATGCAACAAGTTGGTGATAATTTGACTTGTG
>PVJC01007357.1:0-51729 GCA_004026665.1 Murina feae | reverse complement strand
AATAAAAATGCCTTTTGCATTTTTATAATGTTCCTTGCCACTCTTATTCATCTAATTTTTGCCGCTTTGCTATTCTTTGCTTTCCAGTGCACATTGTGAATACAATTATTGTAGAACTGTCCACGCTATACTATAATTATTTCATTTCTCTTTGTCTTCCAAGACTCAGAATTCATGAAGTTTGGATGTTTATTTTATTCTACATTATACCTCCATAGTTGGTTGTATATAAAGTCTTCAATAAATTACTATTGAGTGAAAGCCAGGGGGTTTGATTAAATAAAGGATTTGTTGTAACTGTTCAAAATAAGTGTTAATTTTTAAAGTGAGATAATTTAGTACTTCTCAGATATAAAAGATATTTTTACCAGCACAATTATTGAATATAAAATTGTAATACATTGCTACTTATTTATTTGTGAAAACATAGAAAATGTATGATTTGCTATAAATATGAACCAGCAAGTCACCTTCAAATATAATTTGAGAAATAAATATGGGACTATTAATTTCAAACAAAATATATTTTAGAAAATAAGCACTATAGGATATATTGAAAGGCACCCTAGCAAAGATCAATCAGTAGTCCACACATTTGGTTGGTATGTTTTTTCAATTTATAAAGTGATTTCCTGGAATTCAAGGAGGTTAATTATTATTAACCCCATTTTCAAGGTAGAAAACTAAAACCCAGTGAGGTTATGTGATTTCTTTTAAGATTAGAAAGGTAGTGCATGCTCAAATTCCGGCTTAAATCTGTGGCCAAATCTTTGCAGCAAATTGCCTCTCACTGCACTAGAACAGGATGCTTGGCTCTAGCAGTTCATTTCCAGGAAGCATTATAGAACCAACTGCTGCTGGATGTGTTCTGAGAATGGGAAAAATCACAAGTGGATTTTCCTGTCTCTGGTAGCTTGTTAAATCAGGAATCCCTCTCTCTCTTAATGCACATTGAATTGGAAGTAATTGTAGGCATGTTAGTAGAAAGTTTCTCTTCCCTGAATAGATTTAAATGTGTACAGGCAGTAGAGCCTATGTATTTGTAATTTAAAAAACACACCTAACAATATAAATATTTGTAGAGCTGTCACTTGGCTTTGTAAGTACAGGGTCCCAAAGTATGTATGTTTTATGTAGGCAGGATTGGCTGTCTACTCTCCAGAGCGACGGCTTACCCAGGATCACGCAGTGTCAGAGGAGGAGTGGAATCCAGCTTTTCCTGGGACTCAATGTATTTCAGTGGCTCAAGCTATTTTTAGAATTTGATGGTTTCTTTTGGTTCACTGAAATACGTATTTTTCCTATTAAACAGTGTTCAGTATTATTTGAATTTGGAGGAAATATGGTTGATAATTGGCTGAGAAGAAAATTGCTTTGAGGGAGATAATTTATCTTGGAAAATAATCTGTGTAAGGGAAGGTTAGACTACCAAGTATGGATTGGATGGAATGTTAGGTCCTCTTTCCAAACTTTATTTTTTCTCCCTGTGGGTCTTTTAAACTTTCCTTCCTGTGAGGCTATTTGCAGGAGAGTTTTCTGAGAGTAATCTCTCTGATTCACTGGTTTAATCAGTGATCTGAGATCCCATTCCACAGCAAAATGCACAGGAGCTTTTTCGTGATCTTTTGCATTTTATTTTTTTTAATATATTTTATTGATTTTTTACAGAGAGGTAGGGAGGGGGACAGAGAGTTAGAAACATCGATGAGAGAGAAACATCAATCAGCCGCCTCTAGCACACCCCAAACTGGGGATGTGCCCGAAACCAAGGTACATGCCCTTGACCAGAGTCGAACCCGGGACCCTTCAGACTGCAGGCTGAGGCTCTATCCACTGAGCCAAACCGGTCAGGGCCCTTTGCATTTTAAAGTGGCATCATATAACATAGAGACACACTGTACCATTTGTTCATAATTCATGACCAGTAGACACAAACCTTTCAAGTTAAGGGTTTGTCTGTGCCTCATTATATTACATTGAAGCAAGAACATTCACTATTTTTTGACCTCTGCAATAACTGAGCATCTGAGAATGACTTAAGGACAGGATATCATTCTTAATTTTAAATGGTTTCCTTTATTTAGCTTATTTGATGGTTGACCTTTATTTAAGACCATTGTGTTTTATTGTATTGTGCTTAATAGGCTCTCATCATGGAGAATCACTGAATAGTTTCTTGAGCTTAAAGACGAATGTTGCGCCATTGTGATGCTATGCCAATGGTGACATTTTAGATTCTGTTTCTATTATTGTGTGATGGGGTTATTGTTCCCTGCAGTTTATCATGTAAATCAATATACCAAAATTTATAATTTCCAAACAGCAAGCATCGATAGTACTTAAGTCAATAAGTCTGGGAGTTTTTAAATTTACAGAACATTAATTTTTAAAGAAACAATTTTCCATAAGATATTTTAATCCCCATATGTTACTTGTTATGTATATCATTAATTAGTGCATGTGGACTTGTACATATAGGCAAATGTTAGGCCTAAAATATTGCTTCCGTCATCTCATTTCTCCAGTAATCAAGATGCTTAAATACGAGCTTGGAAATCCAATCCAAAGTGTCCTTCATGTCATTTAAAACCTGAACAAAACACAGGATTCTTTTGATTTTCTTTCCTTTCTTTAAAAGTGCAGCCATCTGTCCAAGCAGACAGAGAGCTCTGGTATATGTGTGTGTGTGTGGGGGGGGGGGGGGTAGAGGTGGATGTGGAGGAGGAAGGAGGGATTGAGGGAAAAAAAACCAAAACAGAGAGAATGCACGGACATGAACAACAGTGTGGTGATGGCAGGAGGGGAGTGGAAATGAAGGAGGGCCTAGGGGGGATAAATAGTGATGGGAAAAAGAAAGTAATTCTTAAAAATGTGTTTTTATTGATTGTTAGATGGATATTAGAAATAAGGTGAGTCCCCAAAATCAGGGGTTGGTGGAACACAAAGCATACTTGGGAGCCAGGCAGCGAGGCACGGTGTCTTTACTTCTGTAGACTGGTGCGCAGCACATGGAGTGGGAGCCCACGCACACTGAGTGGGTACACACTTGGGCTTTTATTCCAGACCCACGTGACCTGTCCCTCACTCTTGATTGGAAGAGCTTAGACTCACTCTTGCGCAATTGGGGGATTGACCTTTGCCATTTTAAAATGGCAGCCCCCAGGGGAGCTGCAAGCCACCAAGCCAAAGTCATGCAAGCAAAGTCATGTGAGCCAAAATGCGGCTGCCTAAACTCCTTTCTTTGACAGACAAAGTTACTTTTACTAGAAGCCCAGTGCATGAATTCATGCATGTGTGGGGTCCTTTGGCCTGGCTGGTGATTGGGCCATCTTGCACAATCCCAATCAGGGCCAGCCAGTCCGGGGGAGGGATGGCAAGAGGTTGGCCGCCTACAGGAGGTTGGCTGTGGGAGCACATTGACCACCAGGGTACAGTTCCTGCATTGAGAGTCTGCCTCCTGGTGGTCAGTGCACATCATAGCAACTGGTCAATCAGTTGTTCGGTCAACCGGTTGTAATAGTCACTTAGGCTTTTATATATATAGATAGATTCTTACAGAGGGAAGGAGAGGGAGGAGGGAGAGAGGGATGGAAACATCAATGAGAGATAAACACCCTGATTTTGTAATTCTGTGAACACACTACCATGTGCTTTGTCCTTCAGTAGAAAATCAGCTCTTTTTCTACTACTAAGATGGAGAGTACCTGCTTCTTTATCTGTCTCTCTATTATAGTGATCTGCACATACAGATTGGCTCCTTATGGAGAAAGAAAACTTAATGAAGGTAGTGCATGTTTTTATCTCTCTGTTTATTTATTCATTTATTTACTTATTTTTTGTTAATCCTCATATGAGGATATTTTTCCATTGTTTTTCAGAAAGAGCCAAGGGAGGGAGCGAGATAAAGAGAGGGAAACACCAATGTGTGAGAGACACATTGATTGGTGGCCTCCCAGAGCCTGCAACCGAAGCACATGCCCTTGACCAGAATTGAACCTAGGACTGCTCAGTCCACAGACCGATGCTCTATCCACTGAGCCAAAATGGCTAAGACTGTGTTTGTCTTTAGAAGTGCTTTCTTCCAAGGGAGTTCACTTCATTTATCCAAAAATGTTACTGTGAAGATGCATTATATATTTCTTATTCTCTCTGTAGCCCACATTATGGAATTGAAATGGGAGGAAAGGCTAAGTAGGATGCCATCAGGGGTAAAACTATATGATCATGTTGTGCCCAGAAATTAACCAGTTTTGTAAATGTACTTTTTCAAATTTGTATGGTTATGAAAGAATATGTCTATCAGAATTCCTTTTTTGAAAACTTGAGTTCTAGTTAAAAGAAACTAACTGACACCTTTACTCTCCCTATTTGGCTCTAAAAATGCAGACATCCCATGAGCATATTCAAAGATTTTTCTTTAAGTTGAAATATTCATTAATTTGCATTCATTGGTGCAAATTAGTCAGCTAATACTTTAAATGTAGCACTTGTTTGTTTTCTCAGAACTTGATTACATCTGTTTAGAAATTATCACATTTACAACATCACAGGTTGTGTGAAAACTTCATTATACCCCCACATTTCAATTTATTAAATTCTTTAGAGGATAGTAGTTGATAAATGTAATTTGTCTGATGCAGACTTGATTAGTATTCCTTGTCAATACTGACTGCTTTGGAAACTTACTTTTTCCTCTCAAAATTTTTTCTATTTTACTTATATATGTGAAAATAAACCTGTAAACCAACATGCACACAAACTCTATGCCCTTAATTGTGATTATTAATAATACTAGAAGCCCATTGCAGGAAGATTCTTGCAAGAATAGGGCTTCCTGAGCCTGAGCGAAGCAGAGAAGGGAGCAAAGCAGAGCAGGGAGCGAAGCCAGTCTCAGCGCTCCCTTCTCTGCTGCCTCAGCTCCCTCCCTTCTCTGCCACTTTGCTCGCTCCCATCTCCAAAGTATCTGCTGCTTCACTTCCTCCTGTCTCTGCTACCTCACTCCTTCCAGTCTCTGCTGCCTGGCTTCCTCCCATTTCCTCCCTTCTCCGCTGCATCGCTCCCTCCCGTCTCCACTGCCTCCATCCCTCCCTTCTGGACCACTTTGCTTTCTTCCATCTCTGCTGCCTCACTCACTTCCTTCTCTGCCACTTGGCTCCCTTCTGCAGCACTTGGCTTCTAGGCTGTCTTCAGTCTTCGCTCTGCACCTGTGTATACAAATTAACTGCCATCTTGGCTGGGTTAATTTGCATATAGTTTCTCTGATTGGCTGGGGGGCATGGCTTGGCTGGTGGGCATGGCTTAGGTGTCTCAGAGTGGTGGTTAATTTACATATTACTCTTTTATTAGATTAGATAAAGCTTATGATGCTATCCCTGGTACTAACTCTGTGCTATAGTTAAGTGTGCTTCCCATATGCCCAAAGAACTTGCTGTGCATGGTAATATGAATATATATAACACACACTTGCCTTATGTACTAGCTATGCCTAGTTATTGTCCTCCCCTATGCAAGCCCATTACCTCTTTGATATGGAAGACATTTTAGTTTTTTTAACACATTTATATTAGGGAAAGGACCAAGGAAATGGAATTGAAAGCCAGACTAAGCCAAAAAGTATTTTCTACGTGTGTGTCTGTGTAGAGTGAGAGAAAGGGAGACAGAAAATGAGAGAAAGGGAATGCAAGAGTGAGAAATAATCAGGAATGATTTTCAGAATTTGGTGATCAGAGAGAAATGGGATTGAATTAAATATTTCTTCCTTTACATAAATTGACAGTCACATAAAAAGCACTTTAAAAAGCAAAGAGTGGCCAATATATTCCTTATTTTCTTTTTTTGTAATCTTTATTGTTAATATTATCACAGTTGTTCCTCTTTTTTCCCCCATAGCTCCCCTCCTCCCTGTTTCCACCCCACTCTATGCCTTTATCCCCCCCATCCCCACTGTCCTCATCCATAGGTATACGATTTTTGTCTAGTCTATCTCCACACCTCCAACACCCTTTCCCCCCTGTGAATTGTCATTTCACTCCCTTTCTATGCCCCTGATTCTATTCTATTCACCAGTTTATTCTGTTCATCAGTTTTTATTCACTTGATTTTTAGGTTCACTTGTTGATAGATATGTATTTACTGTTCATAATTTTTATCTTTACTTTTTCTTCTTCCTCTTCTCAAAGGATACCTTTCAGCATTTCATATAATACTGGTTGGGTGGTGATGAACTCTTTTAGCTTTTTCTTGTCTGTGAAGCTCTTTGTCTGACTTTCAATTCTGAATGGTAGCTTTGCTGGGTAAAGTAATCTTGGTTATAGGTTCTTTCTATTCATCGTTTTGAATATTTCTTGCCACTCCCTTCTGGCCTGCAAAGTTTCTGTTGAGAAATCAGCTGACAGTCGTATGGGTGCCCCCTTGTAGGTAACTGACTGCTTTTCTCTTGCTGCTTTTAAGATTCTCTCCTTGTCTTTTACCCTTGGCATTTTAATTATGATGTGTCTTGGTGTGGTCCTCCTTGGATTCCTTTTGTTCGGGGTCTCTGTGCTTCCTGGACTTGCAGGTCCATTTCTTTCACCAGGTAAGGGAAATTTTCTGTCATTATTTCTTCAAGTAGGTTTTCAATACCTTGCTCTGTCTCTTCTTCTGGCACCCCTATAATTCTGATTTTGGTATGCTTGACATTGTCCCAGAGACTCCTTACATTATCTTTATATTTTTGGATTCTTTTTTCTTTTGGCTTTTCCAGCTGGGTGGGTTTTGCTTCTTCATATTTCATATCTTTGAATTGATTCTTGCGATTCTCTCGTCTGCTGTTGGATCTCTGTATGTTATTCTTTATTTCAGTCAGTGTATGCTTAAGTTCTAGCTGGTCCTTTTTCATATGCTTGAGGGTCTCACTAAATTTATCAGCAGTCTCTAGAATATTCTTGAAAAGCCTTATAGCCGTGGTTTTGAACTGTATATCCAGTCGTTTGCTTTCCTCCAGTTCTGTCATTTGTGACCTGTTTATTTGTCTCCGCATTTTGGCTGCTTCCCTGCGTTGACAGAGTGGTTTTATCAGCTGTGTCTATGGTGGGAGAACTTCTATGCTGGAGACATCCTTATGGGGGGAGACTTGCTTCAGTGGGGCTTTGGTGCCCACTAAGTCTGTTCCCTGAGTGTGTCCCTTATGAGTCTGAGGAGTTGTAGACTGGGTGGTCCCACTTAGTCCCCTGGGTACACTGGCACTTGTATCTCCAAGGAGTTGCTATTTTAGCTTCTGCCTGGGGCTTTCCAGCCTTTTATATGCAAAAGGCTCTGCGCACAGCTTGGGTGGGGCGGGGTCTTGGGGAATCTACAGGGCGGAGCATCCAGCTATGGCCGATTCTCAGCCCTTCCCTAAGAGGCACCGGATCTCAAGCCGCTCTGGAGTTCCTCCCGGTGCCAGACGGGTGCCAGACAGTCCAGCTCCTACCCGCATGATTCTGAGTCCCCAGAAACTCGCCTGGAACTGGAGTTCAGAGCCGTTGGGAGCCTGTTCCTCCCTTCAATATGAAATGCTGCCAGCCCTTTTTGCGTGCCCCTTCGCGCGTGCCTCTGTACCTCTGCACTTTATTTCCACACCTCCTCTGAGTTTCAGTCTCTTTCTAGTTGTAGAATTTCCACTCAGCCAGCCTTCCTGTAGGTCTGGGTAGTGTCTGTTTTTTCTTTTCGTAGTGGTTTTGAAATTGTTGTGCACGGCAGCAATTCCGGTGTTTACCTATGCTGCCATCTTGGTTTCTCTCTCCTTATTTTCTGACTATGATAATTATTAAAAACCCCATCCTATCTAATAAAGTGGGAATGTGCTAATTGACCTCCCCACTCTCAAAGATGGCCCCTGCAGCCACAATATGGTGGCGCCCAGTGCCCTCAGCCCTGCTGGGGCTGCAGGAGTGCGGCAAGGCCGGGCCCGTGCCTGTTGTGCGCCTGCCTCCAGAGACCCCAGTCCCCTCAGCCCCCTAGCCACCCAGGGCCGCCCAAGGTGCAGGCAAGCCTTGGATGGCGGCTGTCCAGCCCACTAGGGCTGCGTGTGGCTCAGGTAACCACGGCCAGCCAAAGCTTGTGCTGCCAGCCTTGGCAACAGTAGAGGTGTGATGGGGTGTCGCCTTCCCCTGATCACCAGGTTACCTCCTGCCCCTGAGGGGTCCTTGGCTGTGAGAGGAGGCAGACCAGGCTGAGGGACCCCCCTTCCAGTGCATGGATTTTGATGCATTGGACCTCTAGTAATATATAATTGTTTATAAAACTATAGTGAGGGGTTAGTTTATGACTCATTAAATACAGTTTTATTTCAAAGAGATAAAAGGGTGAGTATATCTGTGTTTTCTTCCATTAAAAAATTATCACCCTAACCAGTTTGGCTCAATGGATAGAGAGTCGGCCTGTGGACTGAAGGGTCCCGTGTTCGATTCTGGTCAAGGGCATGTACCTTGGTTGCAGGCACATCCCCAGTAGGAGTGTGCAGGAGGCAGCTGATTGATGTTTCTCTCTCATCAATGTTTCTAACTCTCTATCTCTCTCCTTCATTCTCTGCAAAAAACCAATAAAATGTATTTTTAAAAAATTATCTTCATACTGATATGTAAAACACAACTTAAGCCCTGGCCTCTCAGTTGGTCGACTGTTATCCTGTGCAGTTAAAGATTGCAGGTCAAATTCCAGATCAGGGCACATGCCCAGGTTTCAGGCTCCATTCCCAGCAGGGGGCATGCATTAGGCAGCTGATCCAGGTTTTGCTCTCACATCACTATTTCTCTCCCTCTCCCTTCCTCTCCCTCCTTAAAAATCAATAAAAAATATTTTAAAAAATACAATACCATGCTACACTTGACGTCATTGTGACTAAACAATGAATATTCTGTTGGGTAGTATGGCTAGGAGAGATGAATAATTCTCTAGTTTGCAAAAAACCTTTTTTGTTGTTGTTCATGATGAGTTCGCCATATATCAGGGGTAGCAATAAACAATTTCAGCTCTGGAGCAGGCAAAAAAAAAAGATGATTTATGGGACTAGCTGTAGGTCTTCCTTGGTTCGTCACAAAGCCTGTTTCCAGAGACGATTTAAATGAACCCAGCTGGCTTAGTATTCTGTGAATTGCTGTAGTCATTTTCTGAGTTTAATCTTATGGCTGATTTTGTAATTCTCACAGTAGGGGAAAGTTGACAACATGAACAGCATTTAGTGAATATAATTAGTAAGTTTGAAAACAAATGCCTTTTTACGCTATGAAAACTCTGTTTGAAGAGGATTTCGACCCTGTATGAGACTGTTGTTCAAAAAATGTGGCTACTGTGACTGAATGTGACAGATCATCTTGGAAAATGATTTTTCTGTCATAGGAAGCCATACTAGTGAAGGCCTGGTATAAGTTTAGGTAGGAAGGCTGATAGCCATGGAAGGGCGTTTATAAAGCAGCAGCTAATATCCAAATAAAACTATGAAATTCAGTTATTTCTGTGATAATATTAGGAAATCCAAGAACTATTTATGTACAATTGACCCTTCAACAATATGGGGTTTGGTGGTGCAGATACTTTTATGGTAGAAAATTTACATATGCCTTTGGCTCCAGAGTCAGCCCTTAGCATCTGTGGATTCAGCCAACCATGTTTCAAAACCTGTATTATTGATCTGTGGTTGAGAAACCATGGTTAGTGCCAACAGTATTTATTGAAAAAATCTCTGTCTAAGTGGACCTGCACAGTTCAAGGGTCACCTATACATATAAATACTTTGTAACGAGTAATCAGGCAGTAAGTTGGGGCATATTTATTGAGAACTTACTTTCTGTGGAACCTGTGCTAGATACTTTAGAGAAATAAAGTATAATCTCAATTCCCTGAGGGCCTTCGGTGTGTTAAATGGTAATGAATGGAGACTTGATGGGCTGGTGAATGCACAAAACAGTTTACAGATGATGTGTAGAATTGTGCACCTGAAACCTATATAATTTTGTTAACTAGTGTCTCCCCAAGATATTTAAGAAAAAAAAGAGGCAAATAAGAAATGGGATATGGCAGTTTGTATATTAGTGAAGAATCTATGGCAAATATATGCCTATAAAGAAGGTCAAGAAATGGTCTACAGTTTTAATATAATTTCCTCAATTCTGGGCCACAAAAACAAAAAAGCCCACAAAAAAACAAGAGACAGGGAGGGAAATAGGTAAAGTGAGGCAGGGATTAAGGGGTGTAGAGGTGGCTTTTATATAAATAGCATACTCAAAACCTAATCTATGGTGCTGTATGAATACTGATTAACAACAAGATAATAGCACACTCTGTTCCATGACAGCTGGTATTGTAAGGCTGCCCCACATCTTTAGAAAGTAAAAACACAGTACCAGGCCCATTCAGTGTACCTTACTCCTGTCCCCCAGAACATCGCTTAGATTTTGCTTTTTCTGACTTCTGTCATGGGGAACAAAACACAAAGCCTTGATATTTTTTCTTTTTTTTTTTTTTCGATGTTATTTATTTATTTATTTATTTATTTTGTTTTCCATCACCATTTATCCCCTCTCTGCCCTCTTCCACCTCCACCCACGCCCTCTCCCCACACAATCACACCACTGTTATTTCTTTTAATATCTTCATTCTCAGAACACTCTCTCCCCTTTTTCCTTTTTATTCTACAATAAAGTATCTTTTAAAATGCTTCTCATGAGTTCCTACATACTTTGTATTATAATTGTTATTATTTTTTAAACTCTGAGCAAAATCAGTACCTATTCAAAAATAGTAAGATCCTGATACTACTGTGTGACTGGTGTATGTTTTGACCCTTCCTGATTCACTAATTGGGCAAAAAATAAAATCATATTTCCCTTAGTAAAAGAATGTCATGAGATTTTACAGAGAAGTTAAATAAGATGAAGAAAGTCAATATTTAATGCTATTTCTGAGGGGGTCACTTGAGGAGCCAAGCGACATGCTACAAGGAAATATAAGCTATTCAGAGGCAGTTTAGAGAAAGGATGAATTAAGTTTTTAAATTCAAGCAAATAGCTAGGTATTTATCTTAAAACAGAATATCTTAGTCGGAAACCTGTGCTGAGCAAAGTGGAAACGCATTTGGGAAGAGAAGTGGAAGCAAAATGACAAGTATTTTTCATTAATCGCAGCCTGGTCCGTTCAGATCCCTCCATGTTTCTAAATTCCAAGCTTCATGAAGTCAGTGAGAGGCCAGGGTGGTCATTAACTTCTGAAAGCACCGCCTTAGGACTTTGTTGTGTTGTCATTCTTTCAGAAGCAAAATATGTTCATGATTAAGAGAGATTTGAAACTAACCTGTAATTTTTAGAAGTGATTTTACCAAAGTATAACTAACATAATCAGATTTACTTATTTTTAGGGATAAAGTTTGATGGATTTTATTATTTGTATTCAATTGTGTAACGTTCACCACAA
The DNA here is from genome assembly GCA_004026665.1 of Murina feae. Classification (NCBI taxonomy): domain Eukaryota; kingdom Metazoa; phylum Chordata; class Mammalia; order Chiroptera; family Vespertilionidae; genus Murina; species Murina feae. The sequence continues at coordinate 40,302 of PVJC01007357.1, read as the reverse complement.
TCAAGATACAAAACAGTTCCATCAACCTATATAGTTTTCTCATGACCCTTTGCAATCAGCCCTTACTCCTAGCTCTAGGAAACCACTCATTTTCTTTCTGTTAGTTGTTTTTTTGCCTTTTTTTCTAGAATTTTATATGAATGGAATCATCCAGTAATGCTGTCTTTTGTATTACTTTATTTTTATTGATGTATAATAGGGGTGGGGACTGTCTATCCCTTGGGCCTTATAAGGCCCTCAAGATCATTTGGTCTGGCCCTGCCAAGGCATTAGGGGTGAGTTAATTAAATGTTTGACCAAATATAGTAGGCTAATTTAGGTTTAATTTTAAAAGGTATTGTTTTCCAAAGTATCTGTACCACTTCACATTCATAACTACAATTAAATTGAACCACGAGATGTCATTTCATACCTGTGAGAATGGCAAAATATTAATCTCTCTAGGGGCCCAGTGCATGAATTCGTGCACCTTGAAAGGAACTGTAGGTCACTCATGGTGGCCTGCAGGGATTGGGCCCCAGCTGACGCCACCAGGCTGGCAGTCTAAGCTTGTACCCCCTGCCTCGCAGCCCCGCAGCCCCGCCTGACACCTCACTCTGGCTTGGCACTGCCCCCTCACCTGCTCCACCATCCTGTCTGTGGGGTGATCATTTGGGGCCAGGCCCCCTGTCTGACTCCTCAGGGCTTTGGAGCCAGGCAGCATCCCCGCCCCACCCCTGCCGCTGCTGCTGGTATCTGTCTGTGGGGCGATTGGTCAGGGTTGAGCCCCACCCTCCACTATCACTGGTGGTCACCGTCTGCGGGGCAGGTGGTGGGGCAATCAGGCCCCCACTCGCACCCGCCTTGGCCCGGCACTGCCTGCTCACTTGCTCCACAATCCCACTATGGTCCCACTCTCTTCGGGGCCCATCAGGGCTGGCATTGCCTCCACTGCTGCCCACTGCCAGCACCACATTCCCAACGCCCACCATGTTCTGCACCATCCCCTGGTGGTCAACACATGTCATAGCGAGTGGTCGAACTTCCAGTCAAGCTCCCGGTCAACAACTGCCTGAGGGAACAATTTGCATATTAGGCTTTTATTATATAGGATATTTTGCTATAATAAAAGAATGTTCACAGTAGCATCCTATATAATAAAAGTCTAATATGCTAAGTGTCCAGTCATCCAGTTATCCATTCAACCAATCAAACCATAATATGCTAATGATATGCTAAGGCCGCTCAACCACTCGCTATGATGTGCACTGACCACCAGGGGGCCGACAATCTGACTGATAGGTTAGCTTGCTGCTAAGGTCCAGCTGATCAAGATTGAGCGAGATGGGCCAGACATACCCTGAGGCCCTCCTGCAGTCCCTCCCAGGCTGGTCAACCTCCCGCATTCCTTCCTGGCCCCTATCACACAATGGTGAGGTCCCTCGGCCTGGCCTGTGCCCTCTTGCAATCCAGGACCCCTTAGGAGTTGTTGAAGAGTCAGTGTCGGCCTGATCTCGCAGGCCAGGCTGAGGAACCTCACTGGTGCATGAATTTGTGTACCAGGCTTCGAGTTATCTCTAATATCTGTAATGAACCTCCAAATGGAAACCATATAATGGAAATGTTCTATAGGAGAATATAACTAAAGTTATTTATATTCATACTAGATGCCTGGTGCACAAAATTAGTGCACTGGAAGGGGTGTCCCCCCACCCCCAGCGTAGCTTATGCCCTCTCACAATCCGGGACCCCTCGTTCTTTACTGCTGCCATGGAGGTGGGAGAGGCTTCAGCCACTGCCTCTGCATTTACCAGCCATGAGTCTGGCTTCTGGCTGATCAGTGCTCCCCCTATGGGAGCGCACTGACTACCATGGGGAAGCTCCGTGTTAAGCATCTGCCCCCCTGGTGGTCAGTGCACATCATAACAACCAGTTGTTCTGGTCATTATGCCATAACGGTTGCTTAGGCTTTTATTTTATAGATGGTAGAATAGTATATAGTAGCACAAATGAACAAACAGAAATAGCTACAAACATCAGCATAGTTATGTAACTCACCCTAAATAGCTGCTCCTCAATTCTACATTGTAATTATGCTTTACCAAATACTACATGTCTTAGACCTTCAGAGTTCTTAAATAGCTAATACTGCTTATGTTGAACCACCAAATGCAATTTACTTACAGTATATATACCTAGCAAAATCAGTTTTGTATACCCTTTTGGTGGTGGTGATCATCTTTAAAGCTATATACAGAAAAACAAACAAACAAACAAAACCACCAAAGACTATTCCACCCATTCTCAAACCTCATACATATAAAACAGTTTTGTTAAGTAAAATACTTATGACAATATAAACAGTTTCAGTTAAAAGCTGAAACCATTTCTGAGAAGAAGCCACTTAACACCTTGGAGATATTCATTCTCAGAAACTATTTCTGTATTAATTTAAAATAATTTGATTTTTGTTAAAACTATTCTCAGAGGAATTTCTGTTTGGTACGCCTACTAGAGGCAGGTTGATTAAGGGCACTTCAAAGAAATAGTCCAGCTTTTTCTTTTCAAGTATAGGCATGCTTCATCACTTCTCTCTGGCCTTTCCTAATATCCTAATATAAGTACAAATGGTTGTTGATTTGCCACTGGGCCTGCTTATTTCAGGCAATGCATATTGCAGGACATTCTCCTGTAATGAACTAGAAGGGAAAATGCTGAGACGTGAGCAGGAAGAGCAGGAAGGCAACATTTGTCTTCTCTGGGAAACTAACATCATGGATGCTCTGCTGGGCTTGAAGGTGACAATTAAGATGAATCCTTATGCTATTTAATGTTGTCATGGTTGCAAGTTTAAGCTCTCCTTTCACAGATTGCTACCATAAATTAAGCAAACAGTGAAAAAATTTTGAATTGCTTGACTTTTACACAATTGATATCATCTGTTCCCTTTTTTGTTGGAAAGCCATGGCACCAACATCAAGAGTATTAGATCCAGAGATATAGAAGCATGGAACAGACTGTCAAATCTCAGTGAGAAGTTGGTGTGGGAATAGATCAACCAAATAATTTGTATGGATATATGCATAACCCATGGACACAGACAATAGGGTGGTGAAGGCCTGGGGTGGGGAGGGGGGAGGGTTGGAGGGGTCAATGAGGTTAAAAAGGGGACATGTGTAATATTTTCAACAATAAAGATTTGTCTTAAAAGAGTGTAAAAAAGGGATGATCAAACCTACATAAAGAATTAAGACATCTTCCACTGTAAATTATATTTGGCTGAATTAGTGTCAGCTCTGGTCATGTAGAGCTCAGAAAATCATTTTTGGTGACAGATTTAGAAATAAAACCAGGAAAGCATGTATTAAACCTGGCCGAACATAGCTACAGAGCTAATGTCTTTATGGTAATTGCAATCCTTAAAAATGCATTATCTTTTTCAATGTTATTGCAGTGTGTGGTGGTGTTGAAGAAAGCAATAATTTGTAAACAACCCTTGGCAGAGAGCACAGAACTTCATTTTGTTTAAATAAAGGAGGCTAACATTAGAATTCATGCGCTGTATCAAGACTGGCAAACAGTAGTCGTTGTTTTGATATATGCACTGGAGCATTCATGATTGCTTAAATATTAACTGTTCCATAAATATTCAAATATAATAGGGAGAAAAGAAGCCTTGATTAGGGAAAAACTTTACTAAAAAGAAATGAAATTAAATTATCTGATCGTATTGCTAGTTTAGATGGGCTTATTCCAGTCACTCAACCAGATTGCTTTACTGTGTTTCAGTCTCTCCTTTCCTTCCAAGGATAATCCAATCTAAATGTATATTGCGTAGCGTTGCTGTCTGTCAGATGCTTTCCTTGACACAGAGGGATTAGGCCATCCTGGATTTTCCTGAGTACAGGTTCTGTTGTGATAAGTTTGCTGAGTTTCATGTGGCCATATGTCTAAACACAAGGGGGAAAGGTTGGGGGCATTGGGGGGCTGCTCTAAGGCCTTCCCTCACATGCAATTTATGTATACCTAGACTTTTATCTCAAATTAAAATTTTCATACACTTTAAAGATGGACCTGCTTATAAGTGTCCCGAAGCTTTTCCTTTAGTAATATCCACATTGCTTTGCTACTTCATTTCTTTAGTTGCTTATATGCAAATCAGGTTAGTCTCTGATAGATACCTACGCTACAGCAATTCATGCAAGGAAACCTGGTGTTCCTCCTGCACATTCTTGCCTCTTTCTGTAAGAGAACATTTCTCACAGCTGGCTGGTTATATGCTCCTTTACTCATGCTGGTAATTCTCTGTGCACTCTGCAAGCTGGGTGTAAGGATTCTTTAGGTGGGGGCATAAGGTCCCTGGCTTTGGTCCTCTGTAATGTCTGGTAGGTAATGCATGAGCACATTTTCTCTCTTGGCCTTCACCTCCAAATGGGGCTGCCAGCACAGGAAACACAGTATCAGACACAGGACCTGTACCATGGACAGGGATGATGCTTTCTCTTTTTGCTGTCTTTTTCTTTACATCCATTCACCCACTGTGCTCTGTCTCTGCAGGTTCATATGAATCAACTCTATGGCATGTGGCTTGAGACATTTGTCTCCTTAAAGCCCCAGTCCACATTAGCCCTGAAGTTAGGAATGGTGAAATGCATTTGCAATGCAAGATTTTTATGGAAAGCTTGCAACCTGATGTCTGCAACTAGAATTTTATATTCTCATTCAAAATTATTGAGTAGATATTTAAGCAACAATTCAGATTTTCCAATAAGAAGTGAGTCTGTAGCTTGAGTTAGAGTTGAAAAGCAAGAATGATCTGCTGGCTTATGTAGTTCATCACTCTAGTAATACACAGTAGACGGGACACCACAGCATCATTTAAGTGTATTTTCAATACAGTCTTAGGTGAAAGATGAGGGATACTTAGAAGACTTATGAACCATGTGTCTAGAATCTTCACAACATGGAGCATATTGTTTGGGTCACCTGCTCTTGAATAAGTACATGGTCAATTATGATACAAATCAGTCTCGTTTTCATGTAAATTAATTAAGAACATTCACAGTGACTCTGTCCTTCACATCCCACAAATTGCTAGACAATTCCTGTCTAGTTTTAAATTGACACTAAGCTTTGAAATTATGTTGACACTTCAACTTGTTATATGTAAAGGTAATTAATTATGAGAGGGCCCAGACAAGCCGTAGGTAATTGCCATACATCTTTTTGCTTGGAAATTTCCTTTAAGGAAATCTAGTGGTTCCCAGAATTTAGCATGCATCAGAAATGCCTAGAGGTGACACCAGGATTTTTCCCCAGTACGTTTAAACACAGGTTGGTAAGCACTACCCTCAAAGTTTCCGATTTAGTGGATGTGGTATTTGGCCCCCAAATCTGCATTTCTACCAAGTTCCCAGGTGATGCTGATACTGCTGGTTCAGGGACCATGGTGTGAGGAGCAGAGAGGTAGTCATTGCCCATCCATTCTCCTTTCTCATGATTTTTAATTCTTAGTTTTTTTGCATTGCTTCATCCCCTCAGGCCTAATTATGCTGAACTTATTCAGGAGAAATAATTATAATACCTTTTGTCACTGACCTCACTATTTTCCAGCTGTTGGCTCTGCTGCCCCCTCTAACTATTACTTAGTTATTATCCACAGTCAATATTTTGAATACATTAACTTACACTTTACCTCCTCTTTCTGGCTATCCATTCTTTTTAATTTTGCACTCTGGTACTGTAGTAAAACTGTGCTTTGAAGGTCACTGAAGATTTCTCTAATCATCAAATTGGCCCTAATTATCTCCGGCCTCTCTCAAACATTTATTCATTTAATGAACATTTACTGAACAGAATTGACACATTTCTCATTTTTAAGGAGTTCCCAATCTGATAGGTGAGACTGATTGTGTAAACACAAATATATATATTGTGGAACAAATGCTGTAACTGGATTATATATAAATCACCATGGGAAAACAAAATCAGCATTTATTAATTCTGCTCAGAGAAGTTGAGAAAGGCTCATTCGCACTACTCTCTAAAACCCTCCCCACTTGTGCCCCTCCTCACACCTTCTTCATTGACCATGACACTTAATTCAGTCCAGTATCTATTAAACCCCCAGCATACCTGTTACCATGCTGTGTTCTGGCACCAACTCTGAAATATTCCAAACCTAGCCCCTTATTTATAAAATAGGCATATTCAGAACTACAAAGAATTGTTTTGATAATTAACAAAAGGGATACAGCCCTAGTCAGTTTTGCTCAGTGGATAGAGCATTGGCCTATGGACTGAAGGGTCCTGGATTTAATTCTGGTCAAGGGCATGTACCTTGGTTGCAGAATCCCTGGCACTGGTCGGAGTGTGTGCAAGAGGCAACCAATCAATGTGTCTCTCTCACATAAATGTTCCTCTCTGTCTCTCTCTCTCCCTTCCACTATCTCTAAAAACTACTGGGAAAATATCCTTGGGTGAGGATTAACAACAAAAAAGGTGATACATATAAAGCACTTATCAAACTGCCTAGCCCATAGGCACATGATAGATGTTGGTCCCTTCCCCCTCAAAAGAGGAATAGGATACTACCACCTGATGATGGAAGAAGGGTATCTAAGGTGAGGAAGATCAAGGCAAATTAAGAGAAATCTTCACCCATTTGTGCATACAACAAATAAGTATCAAGGTATTAAGTGCTGATTATGTGCCAACCATTGTTTTGGATGCTGGGTATATAAACAGAGGCCTAGCCTATGTGGTTCAGTTGGTTAGGGGTTGTTTAGTGCACCAGGAGGTTGCTGGTTTGATTCTCAGTCAAGGGCACATGCCCCACTTGCTGGCTCAATCCTGGGTAGGCCTTGTGTAGGAGGCAGCCTGTCAGTGTTGTGCTCTCACATTGATGTGTCTATCCTGCTCTCCCTCTCTAAAAAATCAACAAACTACTAAAAGAAAAAGTAAATGGAGAAGACCAAAAAGAAAATAAAAAGGCTTGCACTTGTGTATCTGACATTCTAGTAGAAAGAGTTGTTCAGTAAATAAGTAAATATAATATATAGTATATTTGAGATACTGCTGTGAAGAACAATAAAAAAGGGAGGAGGTAAGAAGTGCTAAGAAAGTGAATTTCAATTTTGGATAGAGTGGCTAGGAAAGACCATGGTGAGAGAGTGACTTTTAAGAATAGATCTTGACAGAGGGCAAAGATGCAAGTAAGTAAAAGCAAAACCTTCCAGGCAGAGAAAAAGCACTCATAACCACTGTGAGGGAGATGCATACCTGGTGGATTGAAGGAATAACAGCTAGGAGGCCAGCACAGCTGAAGTGGGAGCTGAGGGATAATAGCTAGAGCAAGATATACGGCCATGGTGGTAACAGGGGCTCTGAGCACAGAGTGACTTTGAGGTTATGCTAATGACTCTATGTGGGAAGATGGGAAGCTAAAGCTGGCTCCCATCACTTCTAATCTGGATAATGATCTGCTCATGATAAAGTATTGTCTTATTCAATTGTGCAAATGTGTGAGCACAAGTATTATTTAGTGTCCATTTTAGAGATGGGAAGGCTTAGACATATAGTTTAAGTAACTTGCCCAAGGTTGTACAACTAGTGAATGATATAATCAAGGTTCAAAACCAGTTCTGTCTGAATACAAAATGTGTGCTAATAACTACCGTTTAGAAATTTGAACTTTATGAGTTTTAGAGAACCATTGGATTTTTTGAAGGAAGAGAGTAACATAGTCATTTAGATGTTTAAAAAGCATAATTAGGTTAAATCATCTATATCTAATCTAATAAAGGAGAAACATGCAAATTGGTGTCATTCCACTACACCCCAAGCCATGCCCACCAGCCAATCAGAGCAAATTAACCCAACCAAGATGGCGGCCAGAAGCCACAGAGCTGGAGCAAGCAGGAGGCTTGGTTGCCTCAGCAATGGAGGAAGCCAAGCTTCCCACCTGCCATGGCCATCTGTGGCCTTCCGCTCAAGGCAACAAAGTTTCAATTATAGATGATAAATAAACCCCAGATACCTGCTTCCAGCCAGTCTTGCTGGGAGCTTGGGTCCCTGGGGGACGTGGCTAGCCTGCAAACAGCCATCAGCCCCTCATCTAGGATGGCCACACCCTCATGGGGTGAGAGTCCCTGCTGGGGGGCTGTAGCCAGCCTGCAAAGAGCCATCAGCGCCTCACCTAGGCTGGACAGGCACCCCAGTGGGGACCTCCTCCTTGAAGGGGCTGAGGTCAACTGGCAAACAGTCATCAGCCCCTCACCCAGGCTGGCCAGGCATCCCAGTGGCGACCTCCACCCTGAAGGAGCTGTGAGTAGCCTGCAAATAGCCCTCAGCCCCTCACCCGTACTGGCCACTCCCTCATGATGTGAGAATTCCTGCTGGGGGGCTTGGCCAGCCTGCAAACAGCCATTAGCCTCTCACCCAGGCTGGCCAGGCACTCCATCAGGGACCCTCACCCTGATTTGGGACACCCTTCAGGGCAAACCAGTTGGCCTCCACCCATGCACCAGGCCTCTATCCTATATAATCCTATATAATAAAAGGATAGTATGAAAATTGACCCTAACAACAGAACAACTGGGAATGACTGGTCACTATGACACACACTGACCACCAGGGGCCAGATGCTCAATGCAGGAGCTGCCCCCTGGTGGTCAGTGAGCTCCCACAAAGGGAGCTCTGCTCAGCCACAAGCCAGGCTGCCAGCTGCCTGCACAGAGGTGGTGGCAAGAGCCTCTCCTGCCTCCTCAGCAGTGCTGAGGATGTCTGACTGCCAGCTTAGGCCCATTCCCCCGGGGAGTGGGCCTAAGCCAGCAGGTGGACATCCCCCGAGGGGTCCCAGACTGTGAGAAGGCACAGCCCGGGCCAGGCTGAGCCCCCCCCCCCCGCCGCAGAGGCACAAATTTTTGTGCACTGGGCCTCTGGTATCCTATATGATAAACAACTAATATGCAAATTGTAGTCATGCCCTCACTCCCTTGTGCTGGGCCCAGGGAACCTGAGGCTGCACACCTCACCCTGGTTGCAGGCTGGGAGACCTGAGGCCTCACTCCCTGACTGGTATGGCTTGTTGGGAGACCTGAGGCTGCGCCCCCTCCCCTGTGAGGCTTGTCAGGGGTGGGGCCAGCCGGGTCTGGGTTTCACACGATTTCGAGGCGCACAATGGTGGGCGGGGACTTGACTCTGTGTCTCATGGTGAACCCTAGACTCTGACAGGAGGGAGATTTTCATATACATTTTACTAATTTTCTTTCATCTCTGACACTTCTATTATTGAGAAAGGGCAAATAGCAATATTAAAATATTTCTGCTAATTAATCCCCTTTTAATGTGCATGAATTTTGTGCACCAAACCACTAGTATATATATAAAAGCCTAAGCGACTGTTTGTTTTACTAGTGGCTATGATGTGCAATGACCACCAGGGAACAGGTGCTCAATGCACAGGCATGGAAACTTAGAACAGATTGATGAATCTCAGAGGGAGGGGGTAAGGGGAAGGTAGGAAGAGATTAACTAAAGATTTTATATGCATACTAGAGGCCCAGTGCATGAAATTTGTGTACTCAGGCGAGAGCGGGGGCGTCCCTCAGCCCGACCAGCACCCTCTTGCAGTCTGGGAGCCCTCAGAGGATGTCCATTTGATGGCAGTCAGACATCTTTAGCGCTGCCATGGAGGCATGAGAGGCTCCCATCACTGCTGCTGCACTTGCCAGACGTGAGACTGGCTTCTGGCTGAGCAGTGCTCCCCCTTTGGGAGCGCACTGACCACCAGGGGGCAGTTCCTGCATTGAACGTCTGCCCCTGATGGTCAGTGTGTGTCATAGTGACCCGTCATTCCACCGTCGGGCCGAAACCAGCTCTCTGACATCCTTCGAGGGGTCCAGGATTTTGAGAGGGCACAGGTCAGGCCAAGGAACCCCACTGGTGCACGATCAGGGCCAGGGAGAGAGGCAGGAGGTTGGCCAGCCAGGGAGGATTCCTGGGAGGATTCCAGGGTGTGTTTGGCCCATCTTGCTCAGTCCCAATCAGCCGGACTTCAGCAGCAAGCTAACCTACCGCTTGAAGTGTCTGGCCCCTGTTGGCCAGTGTATATCATAGCAAGCAGTTGAGCAGCCTTAGGATATCATTAGCATATTATGCTTTGATTGGTTGAATGGCCAACTGGATGACTGGACACTTAGCATATTAGGCTTTTATTATGTAGGATTAGAGGCCAAAACTGTCAGTCTGACATCCCCTGAGGGGTCCCAGATTGTGAGATGACACAGGCCAGGAAGAGGAACCCTACCAGTGCATGAATCCATGCACCGGGCTTCTACTATAGGATAAAATGAAGCACAGAGAAGAGAATAATCATGACCACCTACTCATAGATTACCTCCATGTACCTAATACTTTTATTTAATAAGCTGTGACCTCTTTCTTCAAGCCAGCTCTCCTTGAAGTCATTGCTTTCTTTATTATTGACATGCTACAGTCATTCTTTTTTTAAAAATAAATCTTTATTGTTCAGATTATTACATATGTTCCTTTTTTTTAACCCCCATAGTTCCCCTCCACTTGTTCCCCCCCAAACCCGTGCCCTTACCCCCACCACTGTCCTCATCCATAGATGTAAGATTTTTGTCCAATCTCTTCCCATACCACTCACACCTCCTTCCCCTTCAGAATTGTCAGTCCATTCCCTTTCTATGCCCTTACTTCTATTCTATTCACCAGTATATTCTGTTTATCAGATATTTCTATTTATTTAATTGTTATATTCACTGGTTGATAGGTATGTATTTATTGTCACTTTGTTGTTCATAATTTTTATTTTTACCTTTTTCTTCTTCCTCCTCTTCTTAAAGAATTCCCTTCAGCATTTCAAATAATCCTGGTTTGGTGGGGATGAACTCCTTTAGCTTTTTCTTGTCTGCAAAGCTCTTTATTTGACCATCAATTTTACATAATAGCTTTGCTGGGTAAAGTAATCTTGGTTGTAGGTTCTTGCTATTCATTACTTTGAATATTTCTTGCCACTCCCTTCTGGCCTGCATGGTTTCTTTTGAGAAATCAGCTGACAGTAGTATGGGTTCCCCCTTGTAGGTAACCAACTGCTTTTCTCTTGCTGCTTTTAAGAGTCTCTCCTTGTCTTTTGCCCTTGGCATTTTAATTATGATGTGTCTTGGTGTGATCCTTTTGTTTGGCATTCTCTGTGCTTCCTAGACTTGCAAGTCCATTTCTTCCACCAGGTAGGGGAAGTTTTCTGTCATTATTTCTTCAAATAGATTTTCAATATCTTGCTCTGTCTCTTCTTCTGGCACCCCTATAATTCTGATGTTGGTACGCATGAAATTGTCCCAGGGGCTCCTTACATTATCTTCATATTTTTGGATTCTTTTTTCTTTTTGCTTTTCTGCTTGGGTGTTTTTTGCTTTTTTGTATTTCATATCTTTGACTTGATTCTTGCGATCGTCTAGTCTGCTGTTGGATCTCTGTATATTATTCTTTATTTCAGTCAGTGTATGCTTAATTTCTGATTGGTCCTTTTCCTTTTTTTTTTTTTTTTTTTTTTTTTTTTTTTTTTTTTTTTTTTTTTTTTTTTTTTTTGATATTCTCATTAAGATCCTTGAAGGTCTCACTTAGTTCCTCAGAAGTTCGTAGAAGATTCTTGAGTAGCTTTATAACCGTGGTTTTGAACTCTATATCCAGTCATTTGCTTTCCTCCTTTTCTGTCATTTGTGCTGTTTCTTTGTCTCTGCATTTTGGCTGCTTCCCTGTGTTGACAGAGTGGCTTTCTGTTCTAAGTGTCCTATAGGGCCCAGTGATTCAGCCTCCCCAATCACCTGGGGTGGGCACTCTCGGTGTATGCCTTTGAGTGCTGGGTGGACAGTTTGTTGTAGTTAAGTCTTATGGTTGTTGGTGTCACTGAAAGGAAATGACCTCCAGGCCTTTCTCCTTGTTGTTTGGGGTTTGGAGTTTTTGGAGTTCTGTCCCAGCTGCAGTCGGTTAGGTTAGACTGCAGGCAGACAGGTGCAAAGCTTGGGTGGGGTTGTAAATTGAGTGGGGCAGGGTTTCTGAATCACTGGGGTGGAGCAACACGAGGTGGTTTCCCCTCAGCGGGCTCCGTGGCTTTTCTCCATTTTGGCATCTCCACGCCCTGGCATCTGTGTGCCCCTGAGTCCCTGAGTCACGGAGCTCCGCATTGGTGATCGCTGTGTAAAGCTCTGCTAGAACACCACTGTCGTCTTCCACCCCAATGCCAGATCACCCATAACGTATTCAGTGTAAACCCATTCCAAGCCGCAGACCCAGGTGTAGCCACCGCCACCATTTTTGCCCACGCTGCCACCGTTTTGTGCAAGTCCGTACTTCTCTGTTTTGGCACCAAGAACTTCTACTCAGTCTCAATGCACTCCTTCTCTTGCCTTCTAGTTGTAAAACTTCCACTCCCTTGGTTCTGGAGGATGGCTGTTTAGCTTTATAGTTGTACTAGGGGCCCGGTGCATAAAAATTTGTGCACTGGGGCAGTGTGGGGGGTGTTTCCTCAGCCCGGCCTGTGCCCTCTCACAGTTTGGGACCCCTCTGGGGATGTCCACCTGCTGGTGTGCCTGGCCAGCCTGGGTGAGGGGCCAATGTCTGTTTGCAGGCTGGTCAAGCTCCCCAGTGGAGACCCTCACCCCAGGGGGTGTGGCAAGCCTGGGTGAGGGACTAAGGGCAGTTTTCAGGCTGGCTACAGCTCCCACTGACCCTCCGGGCCATCCGCCTGGGAAGCAATGGGTTGGCCCTGGGTCCCCCCGGATGGTCTCGTCCCCTCACCTTCCAGACTTCTCCGCCTGGGAAGCCCATCGAGTGGCGCTGGCCTCCCAGGAGGGGGCCGCAGGGTCCTGCGGGCTGGTCCCCACCCCCCTGGAAGGCTTCTTCGCCTGGGAGGCCCATTGGGTGGCACTGGCCACACCTTCAGCCTCCCAGGAGGGTCCCGCAGGGTCCGACCGGCTGGTCCCCGCCCCACCAGAAGGCTTCTCCTCCTGGGAGGCCCATCAGGTGGTGCTAGCCACACCTTCGGCCTCCCAGGAGGGGGCTGCGGGGGCTGGACGCTGGTTCCCGCCCCCCCGGAAGGCTTCTCCCCCTGGGAGGCCAATGGGGTGGTGCTGGCCACCCGACCGGCCTCCCAGGAGGGGGCCACGGGGTCCGGCCGGCTGGTCCCTGCCCCCCCGGAAGGCTTCTCCGCCTGGGAGGCCCATCGGGTGGGGCTGGCCACACCTTCGGCCTCCCAGGAGGAGGCCGTGGGGGCCAGCCGACTGGTCCCCATCCCCCCAGAAGGCTTCTCCACCTGGGAAGGCATTGGGCAGCCCAGGGCGCCAGATGCCTTCCAAGGACCGAGGCTCCCAAGATGGCGGAGGCCTCAGCCCCAGAGAAGCCGCACACCGGTGCTGCGGCCTCCATCATCTTGGCTAGGCTCATTTGCATACAGTCACTCTGATTGGCTGGTGGGCATGGCTTAGGCCGCCCCGAAAAAACAGTTAATTTTAATATTATGCTTTTTTTTTTAGTTAAGATTTTTTAATGTGGTTGTGGGAGGCTACGCATTCAGGTGTATGCCTTATGCTACTACCTTGGTTCTCCTAGCCATTCTTTTAATTATCAGAACTTAAAACTTTTGGAGTCTTTGATTTTTCCCTTTTTCTCATTCCAAATATTCCTTTGTCGTTACTTAGTCATGTTTGTCTTCACAATATATATTGAATTTGTCCTTTTCTTTGCCTTTTTTACTTATACCCTAGTTAACATTTTAATTATATAATTTGCCAATAAATTACTCTCCTATGTTTTCTCTTTACTGTATAATTTTGTGTTTTCTCCTAAATTCTGATCTCCCAGAGACTTTGAAGGTAAGATGTGCTAGTTATCTCTGATCCCTGGGTTCCAGCACAGTCCCTAGCCCACAGTGGATCATTGAATGCACTTCTACATTCATATTTCCTTTGCTCCTAAAGTTCTTCCCCTTATAAATGCATGGTGCTCCACTTCCTGTGGGGCACATTGTAACTTTATTCTGCTATTCACTCCCACCTCTCAAATAGATTTTCCTGGAAACATCTAGTTTTGTAGTCAACAATAGTCAACCTCTTGTGTATATGTGGGTATGTACACACACACACACACACACACACAAGTAGAGTTTAATTTAGATGTATTGTTCTGTAGCTTATGCAAATGGAAGCTTATGTGGAGAAAAATCTTCATTCAGAAACATTTATTGCCTACCTAATATATTCTAGCATTCTCGCAGGTACTGTGGATATTAAAAAAAAAGATTAGTGAAAACAGTTTCTGCCATTGAAAGAGCATATACTATCTGGAAGAAAATTCCATGTTCAAAGGTATACAGTGAAGGGCATAGCAAATGTTTGTCATGTTTGCTCCTGAAATAAAAAAGTCTTCAGAAAGGAATTGGTAGTTGAATGATCTTGAAACATGAGTAGGTATTCAGCTGGAGGATAGGGAAAAAGGGAGAAGGAAGGGAAATCTAGAAAGAGATGTGCAAAAGCACAGTACTGTTTCACTGTATGGTCTGTCCAAGCAACTGTGATCACACCGAAGAAAAAGGTATGCGGCAGGGACAGGTTAGAAAGATAGGAAAGGCCAGCTCGCAAAGTCCTTTTGAGCAAAACCAAGAAGTTTGTATGCTTTTCTAGTAGGTGATGGGAGCTGTGCAAACGAAACTTTGAATCATGTATACTACTATATTCTATAATATATAATATAAAGTATTCCATTAATATATATTCCATGATTCATAAATTATAATTATAAAATTAATTTATAATTAAAATTAGTGAACTGTAAAAAAATTTTTTAAATGTTTAATTTTATCCTGACAAAATTAAACATTTGAAAACTAACTTGTTTGGAGAAGTTAAATGAACTGAAATTGTTTGGTTTAGAGGAGACCTACATGCCCCAAGAATTTTTAAAACATGAAATACTAAGTATTAGGGCTACTGACCTCTTTTCCCTTAGACTGTAAAAAAAAAATGAAAATAGTCAGCACAATAGCTGTCTGGGGTGAATGAATGGAAATTATACATTTTTTGTCAAAAAAATGTTTTTGGTGTGCTGCAGAATTTGAATAATTAGTTTATGTGTTCCATAAGATGAAAAAGGTGAAAATCACTGGTGTAAAGAATGGGACACATGTGAAGGTACCTTTCATTCTGTGAAAGGTGGTTGTACAGAGTGTCCAGTTCTCTCCCACTGAGAACAGAGCAAGAAGAAATAGGCTTAAATCTCAGCAGAAGGGAAAATTACCTACAGGAGGGGTCCTTCAGAGAAAGATTGAGTGTGACGGATGTAGATGATTAAAATGTTGTTTTCTCAGGCTCTCTGGCTGTGTGCTGAAATCCCTGATTCAAAGACAGGACAAAGTTCACACATTTTGAGGCCTGAATAATAGCATTATAGTTAAATAAAAAATAATATTTTACAAGGCAATTAGTTCATATTTTGCTAACTAAAATTTTGAAAGTGTGTTTAACATATTAAAAATAAATATTATCTTTTATAATATAGCACTCATATTTATTAGGAAAAAGATAAGTGATCAGAACTTGCTGTAGAAATAGGTATTTTTCTGTTAAAGCTATTTTGTCAGGAAGTTATTATAGATTAGGTAGATGCAGTTAGTATAAATTCAGTTATTAATCTTTATGTGTAACATTTATTGGTTAGATGATTACAATTAAAATTGCTATGTGGTTTATTAACTGATGGCACTTTATCAGTGAAGGTAGTGAATTACTCTATGTTACTTTTTATTGTTATCATTCCTTGTTAACTCGGCTTGTAAAATATTATAAAATGTTTTGAACTTTTTCAGAGATTTTCAATTTCTGGAACTGCTGTTTGTGTTTTTATTAATTGGAAATATGTACCAGACAGAGGATTGTAGGGTGACCATTTTGTTCATCCTTTTGCATCTCATAAAGAGAAGTCCTATATCCCTCATACCCCTGCCTCACTGTGGCTGCAGAGAGGGAGGGAGGGAGAGCAAGGGCAGGAATGCAGAAAGGCACTTGGCTCCTGGCTGTAGCAAACCTTGAAGTGCTTCTAGTCACCGCTGAGCCTTAAGCAATCTGGACAACTATTATTGGAATATTTGACGTTAATTTAAATTAACGTAATTTCTAGTTAACCATATATCAAAGAGAAATCAGTTTTATTTATTAGTAAACTAACCCAAACTCAGATCAGGTTACTTTTATACTATGCCAAGGAATGTATATATCCAACTAGTACACTTGGAAGAGCAAACTATTGGATAAATACCATTAGCCATTACAATTAATGAGGGTGAATGTTCTTCTGTTCTGTGCTGACATTGAACAACCATAGGTCCTGAGAGAGACAGTGGCTAATGTGTGAATGGTATATTCATGGTAACAAAATAAATATATTTTCATAAGTAAATATTCTTTCACCTTATATTTTAACTAGGGGCCCAGTGCACTTGGCAGGGGGGTCCCTCAGCATGGCCTGTGCCCTCTTGCAGTCTGGGACCCCTCTGGGGATGTCCACCTGCTGGTGTGCCTGGGCAGCCTAAGTGAGGGGCTTTTGGCTGTTTGCAGGCTGTCCAAGCCCCCCAGTGGGGACCCTCACCCCATGGGATGTGGCCAGCCTGGGTGAGGGGCTGAGGGTCATTTTTAGGCTGCCCACCACTCCCATTGTCCCAACGTCCCAGCAAGGCTGGCAGAAATCAGGTTTCTTGGGTTTATTTATCTTCTATAATTGAAACTTTGTTGCTTTGAGCGGAGGCCTAGGCAGGCAACGAAGCCTCCTGTTTGATTCAGCTCCGTGGCTTCTATAATTAAAACATTGTTGCCTTGAACAGAGGCCCAGCCGGCCTAGGCAGGCAGTTTCCTCCATTGCAAAGGAAGCCTCCTGTTTGCTCTAGCTCTGTGGCTGTTGGCTGCCATCTTGTCTGGGTTAATTTGCATACAGCCGTTCTGATAGGCTGGTGGGCATGGCATGGCTGGTGGGTGTGGGTTAGGTGTCTTGGAGTGATGGTTAATTTGCGTATTACTCTTTTATTAGATTATATATTTAAATTTTATTTTAAAATGATTGGCCTAAGGTTCATATACAAAGAGAAAAGCAAGACCACATATTTATCATGGTTATTCCATTCCAGTTTGAAGCCTTGAAATGAAGCCTTAAAATACTTATTTTTTAAATAACCTCATTTAAAAAATAAATATTGCAATACAGATTTAGCAATTTGTCTCCTGTACCAACCAAAGTATTTCTTAGCTTGATAAGACATGAACTTGGCCATGCTTGCCCATACTTCAAAGTGAATATTACAATTCTGAGAAAAATACATGCAGCCTTGGCTGGTGTGGCTATTTTTTGAGGCATAATTCCATGCACCAAAAGGTTGCGGGTTTGATTCCCAATCAGGGCAAGTACCTGGGTTGTGGATTTGATCCCTAGTAGGGGTGGGTATGGAAGGCAACTGATCCATGTTTCTCTTTCCTCTATCCCTTTCTCTCTCCCTCTCTTCTCCCCTCTCTAAAATCAGTAAAAAATATCCTTGGCCAAGGATCTATATACTGCTATATAAAAGGCTGATATGCTAAGTGTCCCTCCAGGTAATGATGTCATATAGCAATGCCCTGCTTCCTCTCCCTAGTAACGACTAGCCTCCTTTCAGTTTCTTCATCCCAGGAACATGACTTGCTTTATAGCCAGGTGGAAACATTTTACACTTTAACCAGATGTTTGTGAAACATTTCCCCATGCATCATCTCATTTGATCCTCACAGAAGTCCTCGAGTAGGTAGATAGGACTTCTGTGAAACAGTAGAATCCTATTTTCTTTTCATTAGCCAGAAAATGAAGATTTAGAAAGTTTAAAAACTTGACCCAACTGAACAGAAGACATGGTGGACCTTGAAAATGACTTCAGATTTTCTCACTGTGTAGAATATAGTCAAACACTGCTGCAGTTCAATATTTTACCCTTTGTTCTCCCTGTATGATCTACAATAATAATCTGCTTCATGTTCATATTTACTGCTGTGTGGCTGATTATTACCTAAAAGAGAAGTTGGGGTGCTTCACTGGGCTGGAAAAAGTTTAGCTACATCAGAAAGCTGGTCTAATTATGCAAGTTTATTCTATACCTATAAAAGGCTAAGTTGACTCGCTTATGCGTGATACACATAAAGCTTTCACTGGTGCCACTCCCACGGGTGTGTTTTGATCTGTCATTGTCTATCATGAATTTGGTTGACACTTCTATTATAGAGAAAGGGCAAATAGCGATATTATAATATTTCTTCTAATTAATTTTCTTTCAGTGCGCACGATCCATGCACTGGGCCAATAGTTGATACAACAAAATAAAATAAAAATAAAAAGTACATGCATATTCAGGCTACAACTCCTTCTGATTTTGACAAAGATACCAAGATATTTATTTAACTGAAATATTATGCTTTATCTTTTTTAAATACAACCGTTGATTCTACTAAATTTCTTAACAGAAATTAAATTAATGGACCTGATTCTGAATTAATAGTTACCAATTAAAAAGTTTTTGAAAGTTATGCATGTATAAGCATTCATATCGGCAGCTGAAGTTTTTTTTAAAGTTTTTTAATATATATTTTATTGATTTTTTACAGAGAGGAAGGGAGAGGGATAGAGAGTTAGAAACATCGATGAGAGAGAAACATCGATCAGCTGCCTCCTGCACAACCCCTACTGGGGATGTGCCCACAACCAAGGTACATGCCCTTGACTGGAATTGAACCTGGGTCCCTTCAGTCCACAGGTCGACACTCTATCCACTGAGCCAAACATATTAGGGCAGCAGTTGAAGTTTTAAGTCATCCATAAATTGATATATGAGCACAATGTTCTTTTTTGATTTTTATGTTTTACCTTCTAGTGTTGACCATGTGCATTTAAAAAATACAATATACTTGTTACAATTTGGTGTCCTGAATAATTAGGTGGGTTTTTGTTGTTTTGCATGTATGCGTGTGTGTGTGTGTGTGTGTGTGTGTATTTGTCATCCTAAAATTCATAAAATATAGATAAATTTGCTTTCCCTTCAGAATATGTACCTTCATTTTCCCTAACTTTTAGGATTTTAGGATTTAGGAATTCAGGTAATTTGTGTGAAAAAAGGAAATGTTAATTTTCTTATTAATTGGAATATCCAGCATCCTCTGAAAATGATACATTTCGTGAACATGTAACATTGTAATCCCAGGTAAAGACCTCTCCTTAGGAAGGAGAGCCTCCCATTGATTCTCCTACAGCCACAAGCCTTACTTAAGGCAGATTGCCCTTGAGAGTTTCGGTGCTTTTTGTTCTTATAACTTGTCCTTGAATTGTGTAATTTCAACCTTGTGATGCTTTATAGTGTTTGATGAATCAACCTAATAATGTCAAGTTTTAAATATTTTACCTACATGGGATAAGTTAATCCCAGATATTATAAAATAAATAATTGTGACCAGTTGAACTTTTAACATCACGCCTCCTGTGGCTGTTTCTTTTGAGTCTTGAGAGTAATGTTTCTTTGAAGTTTTTCATGTCGTTGGGCTGTAAACAGTTGTTTAAAATCTGTAGCACAAAAGAGACTCAATATGGACTGACTGATTGACTAAATGCAATTTTTTTTGGTCTAAGTCACTAAAACAGTAAGATGAAATTCCTCTGTTGTTAGCTAAATATTATCCACAGCCTTTTTATAAACCTATTTGTGAAGAATACTCATTTATTTGAAACAGAGTAATCCTAAAGCTAAAACCCTGAATCAGTATGAACATCAGTAGACAAATCTGTCATCTAAGGATTATAGAATTAAAATATCCAACAGAATGAGAAAACTTGATACTTTATGCCATATTTATCCTTTGTTTTTCAGTAAATCCTTGATTTCATTTGCAGCTTAGTCTAGTATGAGAGTTATATTAAGGAAAACACTTAGATTCTCATCATAGATTTTTTTATTTTATACTTTAAAGATTTTTATGATTCTAACTATAGCATCTCTTTCCTAGTGTCTCTACAAAGGAAATATAATATGTAAGCATACAAATAAACTTTGTCATATTACCATGATTGCGTGCTCAGATTCTGTTTATAAATCCGCATAAGAAGTTGTCAGTTATTGTTTTATGATGGCCTATGCAAATAAAAGAGGGTAAAATGTGTTTACTCTTTTACATTAATTTGCATCATTGATGGCTAGAAATAAATATAACCTCACAAAGGAAACTTATTTTCAATAATATATTTCTGTGATAAAGTAAAGAACAGAATGCTGATAACATGAGACCCGTTAACTTGGATTTCTATTATCAATACTTGAATGAAAGTTGTTTTCTCATGAAAAGAAACATTCATTTTGCCATAATAATTTATACACTTTAAAAATAGATTTACATTTAATTTTTCACTTTTTTTGTGTCATCTTTCTTGCTTTTAAAATGGGGAGGGGGGTTCATTTTAAAATTCAGAGAATTATTATTAGACCACACTGGAACCTACCTCAAACTTACTTTTTAATTAGTTATGATGTAATGAGTTTATTCATTCCACTTATTTAAGAAAAAAATTTGTATTTGTTACTAAAAAATATTAATATTTTTGTTTTTTCCTTCCAGATCAGAGATACTAAGTCAGCAGATCAAAAAACAACCCTCTTGCATTTTATTGCTGAAATTTGTGAAGAAAAATACCGGGATATCCTGAAATTTCCTGAAGAACTGGAACATATAGAAAGTGCAAGCAAAGGTAATTGATTTGTAACTGCGTTGAGACTACTCCTTGTTAAGTATTATATTTTTTTAGTATTATATTTTAAATGATAGGATTAAATAATCTATAAATATTAATCTTTTTATTCTGTTTCTTTACTGATATAAGAATAATAGGAAGACAGTTTCTGTTAGCTTACATTTGACAGCATAGTGTGTTTTAATGGCCTGCTTTTGACTTACTTTATTTTGTCACACTGCTAGATTATTGAGGCTTTCATATCTGATCAGATAGCATGTTCATTCATATATACATTTCTTAAACGCTGGAGTGTATATTGTTTGCAAAGGCACCATACTAAGGGGTTTTTGGTGATAGCAAAATGATTGTGAGACATTTCTTGCTTGAGTGTGTTTAAAATCTAGAAGGTAAGAAAAGACATACATACAAATACTTGATAAAACAAGGATGAAGCCCTAACCGGTTTGGCTCAGTGGATAGAGCGTCAGCCTGTGGACTCAAGGGTCCCAGGTTCGATCCCGGTCAAGGGCATGTACCTTGATTGCAGGCTCATCCCCAGTGGGAGGTGTGCAGGAGGCAGCTGATCAATGTTTCTAACTCTCTATCCCTCTCCCTTCCTCTCTGTAAAAAATCAATAATAAAATATATTTTAAAAAAGGATGAATATGAGAAGTGCTACATGAAAAGATAATGTACTGTAGTTTAGATGGGAAAGTTGTTCTGATAAGAAACATAGATAAGAAAAGATTTTCATGGAAGAGGCCGAAGGGGGAAACTTGAGAAGACTTTTGCAGACATGAAAAAGGCATGCTTTCCAGAGAGCAAGCAATATGAGCAAGGCCCAGCGGCAGAATGTGTGAGGACAGGTGAAAGAGTGGCTGACTCTAAGGTGAGAGCATTGAGGTGGCCATCTCAGATTTCAATGTCTTTCTGAGCAGTCTGGTCTCAGTGTGGTAGGCAGCAGGGACATCATTGAAGGACTAGAATGGGTAGGATGTGGCACCAGGAAGGAACAGAAGTGGGAGACAAAAATGTTTCTAAGATTGTTTAAGTCAACTAGCTTTGATGGTTAGTATTGCCTACTCCAGCAAGAAGCTGAAAAGTGAAAGAAAGGAGTAATAAGGAAACTTTTTTTTTAATCCTCACTTGAGGATATTTTCCCACTGATCTTTAGGGAGAGTGGGAAAGAGAAGGAAAGACAGAGAGAAATATCGATGTGAGAGAAGCGTATCAATTGGTTGCTTCCTGCACGAGCCCTGACCAGGGCCCAGGTCGGGGAGGAGACTGCAGAGGAGGTATGTGCCCTTGACCAGAACTGAACCCAAAACCCTTTGGTCAGCGGGCCAATGCTCTATCCACTGAGCCAAACCTGCTAGGGCAGGAAACATTTTTGAAGGTGAGCTTATATATGCGGAGAAGTACATTGTCCCTCATAAATCTTATATTTGAAATTGCACTCTAGTAAATACATTTCTCTGTAACTCTGAGGATTTTCAGTAAGGGAAAAAAAGCATGTACATTTACCAAGTTTATTACAATCCATATAAGCCAGTTAGTCTCATTTGACTAACTGGGAAATGTGTGTCTATAAAGCTCAAAATCTTTTTTGTGTAATATTGTTTAATAAGCATCTCTGCTGTTCTGATACCAATCAAACCCTCAACATATTTCTCTTTTTTAACTTTTATTTTTAAAATTGCTTTAATTAATGTTTAATGTTGATTTTTTGTTATTAATCATCACTAGAAGATATTTTTGTCATTAATTTTTAGAGAGATTAGAAGAGAGGGAGGGAGGAGAGAGAGAGAAACATCGATGTGAGACACATGCATTGGTTGCCTCCTGCATACTCTCTGATCGGACCAGGGATCAAACCTGCAACCCAGGTGTGTGCCCTTGAGAAAGAAATGAACCCACAACCCTTCAGTGTATGGGCAGATACCCTAACCATTGACATATCTGACCAGGGCAAGATATTTCTTTAATCCAATGTGTTGCATTTTGTGGTCCAAGTACCAGAATAACACTAGGAGACAAACTATGACTCCATAGTACTATTTATTGGCTTTCCTTTTTATAAAAACTTTATAATATGATGGAAAATTTTACTCACTACAACTTTAATAGCAACTTTCTGGAAATTGCTTTTCTAAAGAATTTCTATATCTTGTTCCTTGAATTTAAAAGCACATCTTTATGCCCCACCCGAGTTGCTCAGTGGTTGGGTGTCAACCTGTGAACCAGGAGATCATGCTTTGATTCCCAGTCAGGGTGCATGCCTGGGATGCAGTCTCCATCTCAATGTGGGGTGTGTAGGAGGCAAGCAATCAATGATTCTCTCTCATCATTGATGTTTCTCTCTCTCCCTCTCCCTTTCTCTCTGAAATCAATAAAAATATTTTTTTAAAAAAACTAAAAACACACCTTCATAGCTAGAGGCATATTTACTAACATATAATTAATATAGAATAATATCAATATTTATAAAATTTATATTATAATTTGAAACGAGAAATGTCACAAAAAAGACCAATTCCGAAATTATATCATTTCAGGACTATTCTTAATTTTTATTGCCCTTTATCGGAATTTTTTGCTAAATTTTATTACTGTAACATATAGATCAATCTCAGAAAGATTTTGAGAGCAAGCATATTAAGTATATGTCTAAATAAAATGATCTGTCAGCTTTACAGTGGTGATTTTTATTTCTTACATTGAAGGACACTTTTCCTGAATCTGATAAACATATTTTTTATCCAAAATAATCTGTAATGAACTCTAATGAAATCTAATCGAGTTTATATCAGCTTTCATTGTTATATCTAAATACTTGTTTGTGTATTTCTATGTCTATGTCTATATATCATACATA
Source organism: Murina feae (assembly GCA_004026665.1). NCBI lineage: Eukaryota > Metazoa > Chordata > Mammalia > Chiroptera > Vespertilionidae > Murina > Murina feae. Next base: position 16,646 of record PVJC01007357.1, on the reverse strand, counting down.
CTTTTAGCAACTGCTATTGATGAAGGTACCCTAGAGAGCACAGCTTTTTTAGTTAGATTTCATAAAGTTCTATTCCTTGCTCTACCACTTATCAGTTCTATAACATTGAACTAGTAATTAAAATTTTCAAGTTTTTTGTTTCCTCATCTATAAAATGGAAATGATAGTGACAATAAGATAAAATGAATTACCATGTTCAAAGTATGTACTAACAGGCTTGGCACATAGTAAATATTCAGTTTTTGCTATACCGCTATCTTTATTACAGTAATTAGTAGTAGTAGTGGTAATAATTGATGTACAACTCTAAATATTATAGCCGTTGCCCTTGCCTTTTTAAAAGGGAATGATCATAATCATAAGGGTACCTGTAGTTCCTCTAGTCTCAGCTAAATATGTAGTATATTCAGTTCCATTCCAAGAGCAAAATCTCTCTGTTGTATTTTGATTATTTCTGCTTTTATGTATTCTCCCTGCCATTTTATTCAAGACTGTTACCAGAAAGCCTCTTCCTATCTCACTGTTTGGGCCACAGCAATCCCCATTCTCAAGTTATTTTCACTAGTTCTTTTTCTTTCCCTATGAAATTCTGACTCAGTGTTCTCAACTCAAGAAGTTCTTAAGCACATTCTGCCTGTTCCCATCCCTCTTTCATTCCCTCCTAGTTTTCATTTCAGTGTGCCCAGGCATATTTTCTCTGGAGCTGTGTTTATTCCCCTCTCTGTGTACAATTTCATGCTGCATCTCATGCCTGGAAATCTCACCTGCCCTGTCCTCTAAGACAACTGACTGTCATTTGTCATATTACTGTTCAGAATCTATTTCCTTTTATTTTCTTCTGAGTATTTTGCTACTAAAGCCTTACAAGAAAATACTTTTGAATTTAGTCTGCAGGGGGGGGGGGGGGGACATGGTAAAAGGTCAAACCAGTTCCCTTTTATTTATAGTTAAATACATTTCCTTGGTATTTGAGTCTAACTTATCTTGTTTGCTTAATGCACATTTCAGTCCTGTCTGAATCTCATTCTGTTACTTTTAGTACCGTGTATAGCATATATATATATCCACAGTCCACCAGCAAAAATAAAAAGAGATCAGTACTACATAGTTCTTTTTATTCCATGACGGACTAAAGATCACCTTCACAAACAAAACCTAAAACAGTATTTTGTTTTACACTGAAGGGCTATAGATAAGATGAAACTAATTTTATTAATGGTTGAATGATGTAGCTAATATGTAAAGAACAATTGCATGACAACTAATCTCATATCTATGTTTCTGACTTATTAGAACCTGAGTTCTTGTTTTGATAGAGTAAGGATCTTTTCTGTCTGGTATAGCAAATACTAGACATTTATTTCAGTTCAGTCCTGAAGGCGTAGACCTCAAATTAACTGGCGAAGAAAAAAAATTACATGGAAGTAAAAGGAAAACTGAAGGAAGTAAAAATATGAGATCCATGGAAAAATATATTTTACTAGTGGCCCAGTGCACGAAATTCATGCACATTAAAAGGGGATTAATTAGAGGAAATATTTTAATATTGCTATTTGCACTTTCTCTATAATAGAAGTGTCAGAGATTAAAGAAAATTAGTAAAACGTATATGAAAATCTTCCTCCTGTCAGAGTCTGGGGTGCACCATGGAACCCAGAGTTAAGTCTTCAACCACCCACGTCCACCTCAGAATCGCTCGAGACCCAAACCTGGACGGCCCCCCTTCATTGGGCTAGCTCCAGACCCGGCTGGTCCCACCCTGTCAAGCCCTGCCAGGTGTGGGGGTGCAGCCTCAGGTCCCCTGGATGCCAGGGCAGGGGGGCACAGCCTGAGGTCCCCCATCAAGCCCTGCTGGGCGGAGGGAGTGGCCTGTGATCCCCTAGCCTGGCGCCATGGCAGAGGGCACAGCCTGAGGTCTCCTGGCCTGGTGCTGGGGTGGGGGGCATGGCCTGAAGTCCCCCGGCCCAGCACCAGGGTGAAGGGCACACCTTGAGGGCCCCCGTCAAGTCCCGCTGGGTGGGGGGCACAGCCTCAGGTCCCCTGCCCTGGGGCCAGGGCAGGGGACATGGCCTGAGGTCCCCCTGCCTGGCACCAGGGAAGAGGGTGCAGCCTGAGTTCCTCTGGCCTGATGCCAGGGCAGGGGGAGCAGCCTGAGGTCCCCTGTCAAGCCCCATCCAGGAGGTGGGTGGGCGCGCAGCCTCAGGTCCCTGCTGATTGCTCTTAAGGCTCGTTATGGGAACTTAGCCTCAGCTGTGGGTGCAAACTGACTGGAGTGATGGTCAATTTGCATATTCCCTCTTTATTATATAGGATAATTGACTTTATTCCTTATAAAGCTAAGTTTCTAAAGTTGTGTGGGTCTTGGAAGATGCAAACCTGTGGTGTAAACTTAGCCTATTTTTCTAGAGCTCTGCAATGCAAAGATATTGGGGAAAACACATAATTTTTACATTAAAACACATCTATATTATGGAGTAGAATGCAAAATCCACATGAATTTTTAAAATAAAACAGATGACTTCAAAGAAACTTCACACTAGCAGTAGATCCCTAGGGGCACGTGTTCAATCTTCTCTTCCATTAGGAATACTGGGGTAGGAAAATTTATGAATTGTCGCTCAAAGAATTATAGAGTGGTTTTGTTTTGGTTTGATTTCACTTGTTTATTTATCTATTTAGTGATTATTTCAGGAAGAGAGGAGGCAAGCAGGCTAGGTGAGGAAGAATGCCTAACTTTTTTCTAGATATTCTCATAGCCCTTAAGAAGTTCAGAATAAATCACTACAATATAATTTATTACCAGTGTAATTAATAAAATAATCTTGCTCTGGTCATTTAATTCTAGGTTAAATTATAAATCTGCAGGTCCTCTCATTCATGTTTGACATACCAATGCGTCTTAGAGAGCAAAAAACAAAAACAAAAAAAAACCAACCCAAAAACTGGTTGCTATAGAGACCCTGATGCCTTTAAATATTGAAAATATTTTTCATAAACCACAATTAGCTTTTCCCTAATGATTACTTTCTAATATTATATATACATCAGTGTATATAATTGTATATGATAGATGTGTAGATATATCTTGCATAAAGCATTGCTAGTTTACTAGACATATTTTATAAATCCTTTTTTGTCCTCCCACCCCTCATGGCTATCACTTTAACTTTCAGCTTTGAACATTTTTATGGTTTGATTTAAAACCTCTAGTGTTTTATAGGTCAGCTCCAGGAATTACACAAACGGGGTTAGTAAAGTTTAATTAAAACTATTCTACTCAATAGGGGGAAATTATATTAATATATTTGAAGGCACTAATAATCCTAAGGTTTTGCATAAACCCAAAATGGGTTTCGCTTCAGTTAAATTAGTGCCATCCTACAAAATAAAAGCTGATTAAGTTTCTTATGAACAGTGATAATTTCTTTTGAATCAAATCAATCTATTATACAATTTAATGACCAACTATATCTTTTGATTTCTGCCATCTTTTCATGTCATGATAAGTAACTCTGATTACCTGTTTATCCACTCTGACTTATTCATAGGATTAGTAATGATAAAAGTTCAGATCTTAGGAAATATTGTAGAGGAAAAAAATCTATGAAATAAAGAAAAAGAAAAAATAATATAATAGCAGGGTAAAAAAGTTGGGGGAGTGAAAAAACCCAAAACTTTTTCTGAAATTCCAGAGCTTGCAGAAACTTTAGAAGTCACAGAGTCCTTGCAAAAAGGGACCAAGATGGCAGTTAGTCCAAGTTAACCATTTGACAGTTGAAGAAACTGAGGCGCAGAATGATGAAGGAATCACACCACTGGGTGGAGAGTCAATGAAAGTTTGCAGACCTTGTCTAGAGTTATTTTATCAAATATAGTTCAGCTCCATGTTTGCTTCCTTTATGGTCTACCATACAGAACAAATAATTTCTGCTCACATGTTGGGAAACATAGAAAGTAAATGGTGACCAAGTGAAAGGCTTCCTGAAATGTTAATGCTACTTCCTCAATGTAGTGGTCCACAATCTCTCTCCCCATTTTGACAAAATTATCCTCTCCTTTCTTTCTGTCACAGCAGCACATTAGCCTTATTTGTAACATAGCACATAGTATATTTGCATTTTTTATTTCATTGTTTGCTTCTCTATATACCGCATAGATTGAGTTCCTCAATGGCAAGCAATATGCCCCATGTGTCCCTATAGCCTCAGTGCTAGTGCAGCATGTCAGGGAGAAGTAAATGCTCAATAAATGTTTATAAGTTGAATCACTGCATATCCTTTTAGTACAGCAGGCATATTGGAAAATAAAACTTGGTGAGAAGTTCACAAATAGAGAATAGCAACCTGAAAATTCCTAGTCCTGTTTGCTGTAAATACAACAGGAAAAACAAGATAAGTCAGAATGAAGAGGACACCAGGACTTACCTGTATTTCCTGGTCCATGTTTTACTTCTTTCAAGGAGAAAGTTAAAAATGGAAACAATCAAGGTAACGTGGAGATACCTAAACTTACGGAGGCCACCAACCCGTGAAGGTTTCTGACGAACAGTAAGGATTAAAAGTCTCATAGGAACGATTGGCAGCTGACTGTCTCGATGTAATATCTGCCTAACAGCTGAAATTTCTGTTATTCTAATTCCTGACAAAATTACTTTCATATTGTCCACTGTTAGTTTTCTTAAAAAAATCTTTGAGTTATGGAATAAAATCCTACTGTTTCTAGAGCATTTCATGTACAGTGACTCACAGGACCCAGTATGTGAGAAAGTATTAAACTGTAGGATTTCCTAGCAGATTTAAACTTTGAGTATTAGTTGAACTTTTTGGAAGCACATAATATACCGATGTGACAAAATATCAGTAGACTCGACCTTAAATGTTAGTATTCTGCCATGGCTGGTGTGGCTCGGTTGGGTATTGTCCCATATAATGAAAGGTGGTAGGTTTGATTCTAGGTCAGATGACTGGGTTGCAGGCTCAATCCCAAGTAGAGAGCAGGCAGGAGGCAGCTGATTGATGTTTCTCTCTCTTTCTAAAACATCAATTAAAAATATTTTTTAAAAAATGTTCACCATCTGAGTTAAACTGATTATACATCATTGCATCATTTTAATAAAAAATTAAATTGTTTAGTTTGCTTTGGACTTTTTCATACATACTGTTTAAAATAATTTAGAATGTAATTCATTCACCAAAAATACTTATCATATCAACACCATAAATATCTTATAAAATTTACAGGAATGTTTAGTTTTAGGGAATCAAAGTCATACATTTTCCAGTTTGTTATACTTCTTTATTCCTTACCTTCACCAAATCAACCCTACTTTTTTTTAACACAGTTCATTGTTTAAAAATAGTAAAAAGGTAAGAGGTCTAGAACATGTATAGAAAATGTCTTTTCAACCTGAAAAGTCAAAAGGACTTAGGAAAGAAAGTCATGTTTTCTTGCTGATTAGTAATCTAGTTATTACCAACCAGTGTTTTCAATTCATAATGTATAAAAACCCTATAATTCGTTTTCATTTCTAGAGGAAACTGTTGAAAACACTAATATGTTCAGTTAGCACTGAAAGGAAGCAGAGACCATGGCCATTTGGACTTAAGGAAAATATTTTAACATAAATAAACAATTTTTTTACAGTATAAAGAACTTTTTTCCCCTCTGAACCATTTAAAAATAAGTTGCTGACATAATAGTTCATCACTCCTGTATACTTTAGTGTGTTTTTCCTACAAAGACATTTTCCTATACAACCACAATATGACCATCCAAATTAGGAACGTAGCACCGATACATTACTGCTATCTGATTACTACCATTTTGATTTAACAATTGTCCCCAAAATGACTGAATCCGATGTCAAGGTTTATGTTTAGTTTTCGTATCACTTTAGTTTCTCTCAGTCTGGAAATATTACAAAAGTTGTGTTGTGTTATTCTCATTATATCCTATCTAATGGCACATGATTTTAGTTCTCTTGCTTTGCTCACTGGATTAAAGTGGAATTTGCCAGTCTCCTTCACTCTAGAGTTAATCCATTTTCGCTTTATAATGAAATAAATTAAATAGCTTTATTAAGATATAATTGAATCAACAAATTTTTATAGACCTCTATAGGCATTTGTCAGAGTACCTTAGCTTTTGCATGCCAGGATTTTTTCTGCTAGACAGTTGTATGAGTAGCTCATCTGACTCACATCGTTGCCTTGCCTGTCTCTGCTTAGGCTTCTGGGCTTTTCCAAACTGAAATCCACCCCCTTCCTTCAGCCCTTTTGAGCCCTAAGTATCTTTAAAATTAAATTTATTGAAGTGACATTGGCTTATGACATTATATGTTTCAAGTGTACAGTTCTGTAATACTTCATCTGCATATTGCTTTGTGTGTTCATCATCCAAAGTCGTCTCCTTCCATCACCATATATTTGACCCCCTTTACTCTCTTCTGTCTGCCCCCACCCACTTTTCGCTTCGTTTCCACCATACTGTTGTCTGTGTATATGGCTTTTTTTGTTGTTTTTCATTTTTTGGTTTGTTTGTTGCTTTCTGTTTTAAATACCACATATATATGAAATCATATCATTCTAGTTTTTCTTCTGTCCGCCTTATTTTGCTTAGCATGATATTCTCAGGATATAGCCATGTTGTTGTAAATGGCAGTATTTCATCTTTTGTTATGGCTGATTAGTATTACTTTATATATAATTACCACATTTTCTTTATTCAATCATCCATTGAAGAATTGTTTGCATGTCTTTTTCACCATGAATAAATCTGCAGTAAATATAGTAGTATATATATCTTTATGAATGAACTAGAGGCCTGGTGCACAAAAATTTGTGCACTAGGGGGGGTCCCTCACCTCAGCCTGGCCTGTGCCCTCTAGCAGTCTGGAACTCCTCAGGGGATGTCCACCTGCTGGTTTACACCTGCTCCCCGGGAGATCAGGCCTAAACTTGCAGTCAGACATCCCTCTGGCAGCCCGGGAGCCCTCGGGGGATGTCCACTTGCCAGCGGGGAGCAGGCCTAAGCTGCAGTTGGACATCCTTAGTGCTGCTGAGGAGGCAGGAGAAGCTCCCACTACCACCGCTGTGCTCATAGCCATCAGCCTGGCTTGTGGCTGAGCAGAGCTCCCCCTATGGGAGGCACTGGCCACCAGGGGCAGCTCCTGCATTGAGCATCTGCCCCCTGGTGGTCAGTGTGTGTCATAGTGACCAGTCATTCCCAGTCATTCTGCTGTTAGGGTCAATTTGCATATTACCTTTCCCTTTTATTATATAGGATAGAGGCCTGGTGCATGGGTGAAGGCTGGCTGGTTTGCCCTTAAGGGTGTCCCGGATCATGGTGGGGTCCCAGGCCAGCATGGGTTAGGAGCTAATGGCCATTTTCAGGCTGGCCACATCCCCTTCAGAGAAGGGGTCCTGCTGTGGTGCCTGGCCAGCCTGGGTGAATGCCTCATGGCTGTTTTCAGGTGGCCACAGCCCCTTCAGGGTGAGGTCTCCCCTGGGGTGCCTGGCCAGCCTCAGTGAGGGGCTGATGGCTGTTTGCAGGCTGGCACAGCCCCCAGTGAGCCAGCTCCAAGCGAGACTGGCTGGAAGCAGGTATCTGGGATTTATTTATCTTCTATAATTGAGCAGAGGCCACAGCTGGCCTAGGCAGGCCATCACTGGGTCACACAAGCCTCCTATTTTCTCTAGCTCTGTGGCTTCTATAATTGAAACTTTGTTGCTTTGCGCAGAGGCCACAGCTGTCCTAGGCAGGTGGGAAGTTTAGTTTTCTCCATTGCTGGGGCAAGCAAACCTCCTTTTTGCTCTAGCCCTGTGGCTGCCGGCTGCCATCTTGGTTGGACTAATTTGCATATAGTTGCTCTGATTGGCTGATGGGTGTGGCTTAAGGTGTAGTGGAGTGATACCAATTAGCATATCACTTTTTTATTAGATTAGATATTTTCCAAATTTGAGGGATTGCTAAAAGAGGGATTGCTGCGTCATATGGTATGTCTATTCTAAAATTTTTTAGGAACCTCCATAGTGTTTTCTGTAGTGTCTATTTAATTTACATTACCACCAGCAGTTATGAGGGCTCCTTTCATGCCACAATCTCTCCAACACTTGTTATGTTTTATGTTTTTGATGATAGCCATTCTTACAGGTGTGAGGTGGTATCTCATTCTGGTTTTAATTTGAATTTCCCTTAAGCTAATGAAGTTGAGTATCCTTTCATATATAAAAATATATATGTCTTAAGTATCTTTTTGAAGTTCCAGCTTAACTCTTACGCCTGCATAATGACTTCCCAACTGTTTGCGCTTTACATGGTCTCTCACTTCCTTCATCTTCCACGGTACTGACTTGATCATTTTAGTTTGGTACTTGATCGTTCACTCACTTGTTTTATACTCTAAGGGTTTCCATGTTAATGGCTGTATCCCGCCATGCTGCTTTCTGAAATAATGTATAATGTGATTTGTCTCCTTTTTAGGGCAAAGTCTAACACAGGATGTGGGGAGTAAATTTAGCTCAGTGAATGCTTATTGAACATCAGCCTCATTCTTGTCACTGTCTTTATTTAACCCCATAGTGGGCACTTAAATGAACTAATATACATTTCATTTCAAGATCTTGAACATTAAGCAACTAATAGAAAATCAGGTCAAAAAGCATTATTTAAAACTAATCTATAGTGTTAGAAATTATTATAATGGCTACTCAGGGGGTGAGTTTGTAACTGGAAGGATTATGGGTACTGGGCATGTTCTGTTCTTGATGTGGATCCTGGTTTATGGGTGTGTTTAGTTTGTTGGCCACCTATGTGCAGAATGTATGTATGGTTCAACAAAGCATTTTTAAAAGCCAGTCATTAAAATTTTTTAAATATGCAATGTCTGAAGAAAAGTAAGAAAGGTGCTGCACTTTAATTCAAAAGGTCTTCATGTGTTAACTTATGCTTAGTTAATATGATCACATTCATTGTATAAATATTCACTGTTAGAGTTGATCTGATGTTATTGTAAATAATGATTATTTTTCAGCAAGTTGTATGTCACTTAAGGATTTTGTGTCTTTTAGTGTAAGAATCAATGGGAGCACTCTAGTATTAAAAAAAGTGAAAAAAGAAAAAAACCTCTAAGCACATTATATAGCATGTAAACAACTCAGGGTGATCTTTCCATCGTTATCATCAGCATTTTGCTATCTTGTATAGCATTGAATTCCAACTTGTCTTGAGCACATCTGGAGTTAAAATTTTCACCAAGAGCCTGTCACTGCTGTCATTGTTATCACTATGGCTTTGCTTCAGTGTCAGGAAATAGGATATGTGGGAATATTGTTCAGTTTTATCTCATTGTGAATTCAAGCTCATTAGTTGAAAAGTGAATATTCATACATCAAATGCTATAATTTGTCTCCTGAAGTTGTTATAATTTGACTCCTGAAGTAAAACTCAGGGACATATTGATGCAAGAGGTTAACAGACTGAGGTTGAATGGTAATGTCAAGGTGGAGAGGGGCAAGGGAAGAGGGAAGAACAAGAAAAATGAAGAAAGAACCAGCTGTCTGTTGCAGCAGCAGTCATAAGAAGAGGTGGCTCATGCTCTGAGGGGAGATTCCCTTGTACCCTAGAGAAAAATGGGTGGAATCTGGCAATCGCCTTGGTTACCTTTGCTGCAGTTTTCACCACTACCAGTCCTTTTGGTGGACTCATCATAAGGCTCAGCAAGGGCTAGGATACAGGGTTAAGGTTTTCAGGAGATTGCAAGAACAGTATCACAGCAACCTAAGCCATCGCTTCCACTCTCCCCTTTTTACACATTTTTAGCATGGCTTGAACACAAGGACCAAGCCATAGGGGATTACGCTCCTTGAATTTAACTGGGGTCTCTTTCCAGACATTGTATCCTGCAAAGCAATGAGGTAAATTAGTTAATAGCAAGCCTAATATTGACTTGTGTCAATTTCATACGATTCAAACTGCTTAATGGTATTTTCATGTAAAACAGTCAGACTGGAACTAGTATTCTTATTAGAAGATTTATTAAAATAATAAGGTGAAAAGACACTGAGTCCTATTGGAAGCTAGTAGCTCTGTGACAAAGGATTCTGGTATGGTATAGTCCTATGTGAAAGAAACACATGCTGGAGATAATATGTCCAAAGATGAGAATCATAACATAGACATTCTAGTTTCAACTTTGTTATTACCTGCTTGTTGGATCATAGTTTGGCCATTTAACCTCTCAGTCACTGTGTCTCATTTTCTATAAACCATGTAATAAATAATGGTTTATTGTTCAAGCTAGCATGATATTAATTCCAGATGATTTTGACTAGGTTGTTTCTATTTGTTCAGTCTCATTTTCAAAATGAATGTCAAAGTTTACTTGTTAAATCACAAAGCTCTCTGAAAGAATGTATGGTGTTCTTAATTTTGTTTTCTTTACATGTTCTTTTACTTTTCCCGTCTTGTGGTCTTCTAGAAGTAAGACTCTAAAAACATGATCACAGAGGCTCATCTGATTTTGAGTGACATTTGTAAGCTTTGATGGAGGAATTACTGTTCACATTCAAGAGCTGATCGTAAAAGTTCCAGTATCTTATTTTGCTATGTTATTTTTGTCCTTAGTATGTATAAAAATGAAGAAAAAGCATATAGTTTATAATAGAATATTCTAAGTAATTAATAGCCAATGACTGGGGAAAATAAAAAGGCATAATTTTTAAATATTATAATAACTAATGAAAATGATAATAAAGCATTTTTGACGTGCATGTTAAAGAAATGGACTTGGCTTGCATTTGTAGCAGAAAACCAAAGGATAATGTTTATGCTAGCTATTGCTTATTCACTTGATTATGTATTTTCCCTAATACCTAATAGTGATAATCATAACCATTATCATTTATAAAGTGCTTAGTAATTACCAGGCACTGTTCTAAGCATGGTTTTATGGAACAGAAACTGAGTCTCAGAAACAGTATGTAAAGTGCTCATGGTTACACAGTTTATAAGAGCTAACCTTTTGATTATTTCTCTATCCCCCTTGTTTTTGACTGTAGCAACATAGAGAGTAATATTAAAAGCGGAGTTGAAAAAGCTATAAAATGTGAAAATTGTATTCATAAATTTAAGAAAAACTTAGAAAGCAGTATAAACCTTAGTAAATTCTGTATTTTAATGGGAACATAAATTATTATAATTAGAAACACCCAGTGACATATAAATACAAACACTTACTGGTTTATCCTAAACTACAATATACCACTAACTATATGAAAATGGTATTGTAGAATTAAAGGTTTTACTCAACTGATGTTTACTACTACATGTCTACAAAAAATAATAACAAACTCTGTGATGATGACCAAAGAATAAATATCTCCATTGCTCACCCTTCTTGAAGGGTGTATGGTCATCAACTAAAAACAAGTTTATTTAACTCTAATAGGATAAGGACTTGCAGTCCCTGAGTTGTACATTTGTATCCCTTTTTAATAATATGTCACTTTTCTTCAGTAGCCTATTCGATGGAAGTATGGGTATGCTTTTAACTAATTTGTGCAGTTACTAGTATTCATATATCTTTTACTCTTAGAAACCACCCGGACTAGGTGTTATTCAAACGAAAATCAGTTATTTCAAACATTTCTATGAATGCCTCAGTTTATATCCCAGCTTACTTAGGAACTCAATAGAAATGATTCTCAACCCTTAAATGGGCAAATGGCACATGGACAGAACATTTTCAGAAGGAAAGCATACCAAAAAATGTTCAAGCTCATCAGTAATGGAAGAAATGCACATCTATAATATTAAAAGCATAATATACTAATTAGAGCAGACTTCCAGACGACCTTCCAGATGAAGCTGGGGCTGTTAGGACTGAGGCAAGCTGTTACTGCTGTGAGTCCCGAGCCCCTTGCACAAATTTCGTGCATCGAGCCTCTAGTAAAATAACAACATACAACTTTTCAGCTATTGAATTGTCAGAGGTTAAAAACAAACTATAACATATATGCAGTGCTGGTTCAGGTGGTGCATGGGGGATGCTTCGATATTAATGGTCCAAGTTCATGATGACTACAACTTTTTGGAAAGCAAAATGTACCAAGAACCTCAAACTAATTACAAGCCTTTAATTTGTCTCAAAAAGATGATCAGAAATGAGCACTAAGTTTTATACACAAGAACTTCATTGTGATATTTATAACATTGAATAGATAGTATAGATAGAAATATTTCAAATAGGAATTAAAGAAAGTAATAAAATGAATTATACTTAACACTAATATTTGCTGTCGCAATAATCTCCTTTTTTCTGTGTAATATATAAAGTTGATTCTTATTTGTAGTGCTTATGTTCTATAAAGTCACTGTGAACACTGAACTAGCAAATACTGAATCATTGTTCCTTATTGAATTATAGGGTTATGTTCCTGTGAGTCTCTGGTCTCAACATTTTCATCAGCCAGTCAAAACATAGCCTTGTTTTATGTCTGTTTCTGTTTAAAGACACCTTGTTTAATATACATGGTTGATTCATTAACATTAAACTCACAGCCAGCAGCAGTATGACTCATTCCTGAAAGAAGTCTATTTAACACACATCTTCTCTCTGGGAGGCACATCCCAATCTTCTTATTCATAGGAACGCTACACAGCACTTCATTATTATACTTGAGGGTCATTTTAAAAAATAAGATCACTAAAAAATGCACCCAAATAAGAAAATATGGCACTAAATAGATCACAAAAGGCTAGCTGTCAGAGTGTCACCTTGTTTGACCTCAGCTGCCAGCATTTGCCTAGAGCAACTCACATTTTTCACTACTATGCACATGTGTGTTTCTGTGAATGACCACAGAATTGCTGTGAGATATTTACCATGGTTACAGGGAAAATTCACAAATATGGAATCTTTTAATGAAGATCTACTGTGTATTTATATTTATAAATATAATTTAACTAGGGGCCCAGTGCACAAAAATTTGTGCACTCAGGGGGGGGGGGCGTCCCTTAGCCTGGCCTGTGCCCTCTCGCAGTCTGGGACCCCTCGGGGGATGTCCACCTGCTGGCGTGCCTGGCCAGCCTGGGTGAGGGGCTGAGGACCGTTTTCAGGCTGCCCACAGTTCCTTCAGGGTTCGGGTCCCTACTGGGGTGCCTGGGCAGCCTGGGTGAGGGGATGAGGGCCATTTTCAGGCTGCCCACAGCTCCCATTGACCCATCGTCCCAGCAAGGCTGGCTGGAATCAAGTTTCTGGGGTTTATTTATCTTCTAGAATTGAAACTTTGTTGCCTTGAATGGAGGCTTAGGAAGGCAATGAAGCCTCCTGTTTGCTTCAGCTCCATGGCTGCCGGCTGCCATCTTGGCTGGGTTAATTTGCATACAGCCTCTCTGATTGTCTGGTGGGCATGGCTTGGCTGGTGGGCATGGCTTAGGTGTAACGGAGTGAGGGTAAATTTGCATATTACTCTTTCATTAGATTAGATTTTAAGACATGACTCATCATGCAGTTCATTTATTTATTTACTCACTTCCTGAACTAAGAATTATTGAGGACTTATCATATGTCTAGCACCATTCTTTACACTTGGACTGTAGTAGTGACTAAAACAAAATTCTCATTTTCATGGGAGGATTCAGTTAGTTACAAGTGTTATAAAAAATAAAGCAAGATAAGAAAATAGAGGATGGTGGATGGTGCTGCATTACATATAGTGATCACAGAGGCCTCTTTATGGAGATATTTGGTCAAAATTGATTGAATGCCCAGCTGGTGTGGCTCAGAGTCGACCTATGAACCAGGAAGTCACTGTTAGATTCCCAGTGAGGGCACATGCCCGGGTTTCAGACTCAATCCCTAGTGTGTGGCCTGCAGGAGGCAGTCGATCAATGATTCTCTCTCACCATTGATGTTTCTATCTCTCTCTCTCCCTCTCCTTTCCTCTCTGAAATCATATATATATATGTATGTGTGTGTGTGTGTGTGTGTGTATATATCTTAACTTAATTAAACTAAAATAACAAGCCATGTTTGCATCTCAGTAAAGGACATTTCAAGCAATGGAAACAGTGAATGCAGAAGACCCTGAGTCTTTTACCTGAATAATGTATTTGAAGGAACCAGTGGTCTAGACCAAAGTGAATGAGGGATAATGTGATAGGAAAAGAGATTGGAGGTGTAGCCAGGGACAAGAGCACGTATGAAGGGTCTGGACTGGTCATTGGCTTATTCAGAGTTTGATGCGAAACCATGAGCAGGTTGAGATTATTTAATAAATGACTATTTTGTAAACCTTCTGTTCCAATATCTTCTAATCAGAAGTAGTATTTAAATCCATGTGAGTAGATAAGAGCACCAAGAAAGTGAAAGTATATAGGGAATTAAAGAGCATATTGAAATTCTTAAGAACAACACATTGAGGAAAACAGACATAATTTCTGTGGGTTTTAGACTCTACCACCATGTGCCCCTTACTATATATGTAACTATAGTCACTATGCTGTCTATTAAGTCTCCAGAACTTATTTTATTACTGAAAGTTTGTATCTTTTTATCAGTGTCTCTCCTTTTTCTTTATCTTCCAGACTCTGATATTCTACAACCTTATTATGAGTTTACCTTTTTTAGAATCCACATTTAAGTAAGATCATGCAGTATTTGTCTTTCTGTGTCTGGCTTATTTCATTGACCATAATGTCCCCTAGATTTGTCCATGTTGCAAATCACAGGATTTACTTCTCTTTTAAGGATGAATAATACTCTGTTTTATATATTTTTTTTCTTTTTTCACTTTTTATTTATCAATTTTAGATAGAGATGGGGGGGAGAGAAAGAGAGAGAAAGAGAGAAAGAGAGAGAGAGAGAGAGAGAGAGAGAGAGAGAGAGAGAGAGAGAGAGGTCGGTTTCTTTTTCCATGTATTTATGCATTCATTCCTTGATTCTTGTATGTGCCCCAACCAGGGATCGAACCCACAGCCTTGGCATATTAGGGCAACGCTCTAACCAATTGAGCTACCCGGCTAGGGCTATATATTTTTCTTTATCCACTCATCTATCAATGGACACTTAGATTCTTTCCATATCTTAGTTACTGTGAATAATAAGGTAATGAAAATGAGGATGCAGATATCTCTATGGAGTGATTTCATTTTCTTCAGATGAATACCCAGAAGTGGGATTGCAGGCTTATATGATAATTCTATTTTTAATTTTTAAAAGAATATACATGCTGTTTTTCCATAGTGGTTTTACCAATTTGCATTTCTAGCAATAGTGAAAAAAGGTTCCCATTTTCCATGTCATTGGCACTACTTCCTATATTTTAAATTTTTTTATAAGAGTCATCTCAACAGGTGTAAGTTGGTATCTGATTGTGATTTGGTTTATATTTCCTGATGATTCATGATGTTAAGCACTTTTTCCTATACCAGTTGGCATTGCCTGTCTTCTTTGGAGGAGTGTCTGCTTGGGTCATTTGCACATTTTTAGTTGGATTATTTGTGGTTTGTTTGTTGTTTTTTTGTTATTGAATTGTATGTGTTTCTTATATATTTCTGATGTTAACCCCTCATCCAATGTTTTATTTGCAAATACTTTCCCCTATTTCATAATTTGCCAGTCTTGTGCAGAAGCTTTTAAGTTTGATATAGTCCCACTTGTTTATTTTTATTTTTGTTCACTCTGCTTTTGGTGTCAAATCCAAAATATCATTGCCAAATGCAATGTCAGGAAGCTTTCCCCCTGTGTTTTCTTCTAAGAGTTTTATGGTTTTAACTCCTCACCATAATTTTAATATTAAAAACCCTTTCAGTATTCAAAGTACCTACTTGTAACCAGCAGCTTTTCATAAAGGGAAGACTGATGAGTATGTTTGTATTTTGACTATATTTCTATGCATGAAATACTGTGATGGGAATTAAAACATGGTTTCTGGAAGTGGATGCAGTTTCAACTTAGGCACAGATCATGTAGACAATAAGCAAGGGTTTTGTGGTAGTGATTGGTATAACATCCAAAGCCTGACACCATTGCCATGTGGCAGAGAGCAGCACATTTTTGACACTGTTATATTATTAACAATGAAGCAAACTAGACAACTGTTCTTTTGGAAAACAGTGAGCCAAATGCATGTCCAACTATTTGCTTTCTTTGAGAAATACTGTTTACCAAAAATAAGCCCAGAAAAGTGAGATTTAAGTATGTGCCTAGTAGACTCCATCTGGATATAGATAACCAAATAATCTTGAATTACAGTTGGGCCATCATCAGAAATATGATAGGGTTTATATTGTCCTCTCCTAGAGAGGATTAGATGGAAATAATCACGAATATTTAAATATTTGTGTCTTTATGACTGTTTAAAAAAAGTGCCAATGTAGGTTATAGAATGCTCCACTTTGCATAGTAAATAAATAGACTTGGAACTAACACCCAGGCAGAAATACATTTCTTATCCTTGAAAATTGAAAAAGAAAAAAAGATTCACAAATGCAATTTGAACTCTTTCATGTTCTACTCATTTGTTATTTTATAATAATACTAGGGGCTCGGTACACAAAAATTTGTGCACTCGGGGTGGAGGGAGTCCCTCAGCCCGGCCTGTGCCCTCTCACAGTCTGGGACCCCTCAGTGGATGTCCTATGAT
>PVJC01007356.1:0-51732 GCA_004026665.1 Murina feae | reverse complement strand
GGTGCAGGGGGCGGTTCTTTTACCTAGAAACCCCCCTAAAAATAATGATTGGACAGGGACTCAGCTGCCAAAAGCTAGAAAGATGATTGGACAAGACCCCACTCTAGACCGGCAGGGCGTCTCCTCAACAGACTAAGATGACGCAGTGGGCGGTTCTTGCACCCAGCACGCCCCCTAAAAATAATGATTGGACAGGGACTCAGCCCACCAAAAGCTACAAAGGTGACTGGACAGGGCCCAGCAGCGCCCTTCCCCTCCGCCCTCACCACTCCCCCTCCTGCAGACTGGCACGGAGACTTGGGAGTCTCCTCAACTGATCAAGATGGCGCAGGGGGCGGTTCTTTTACCTAGCAACCCCCCTAAAAATAATGATTGCACAGGGACTCAGCTTCCAAAAGCTAGAAAGATGATTGGACAAGACCCCACTCTAGACCGGCAGGGAGTCTCCTCAACTGACCAAGATGGTGCAGGGGGCAGTTCTTGCACCCAGCACGCTCCCTAAAAATAATGATTGGACAGGGACTCAGTCCGCCAAAAGCTACAAAGGTGACTGGACAGGACCCAGCACCGCCCCTTCCCCCCATCCCCCACCCTCCTTAAGCCCCCATGCTATAGGCTGGCAGGGAGCCTTGGAAGTATCCTCAACTCACAAAGGTGACACAGGGGGCAGCTCTTATACCCAGCACATCAAAATCTAGAAGGTGAATGAACAGGGTCCTGCCCACCAAAAGCTAAAAGATGATTGGACAGGGCCCTAGCAGCGCTCTATGCCGCTGTAGACCAGCACAGACTCTAGGGAGCCTCCTCAACTGGCCTAGATGGCACAGGGAGCGGAATCCTACACCTAGCAAGTCAAAAGCTAGAAAGATGAATGGACAGGGCTCCTGCCCACCATGAGCTAGGAATGTGATTGGTTAGAAAAAAACCCTCCTCCCCTATCCCTGGGAGAATAGCAGCCTTGGGCAGGAAGGGGAAATGGTCTCTGAGACAGGAGCCCCCGTTTTTTGCACCAGCTCCTGTCTCATGAGGTTAGCTCTCATTGTGGCCAGCCAGACTCACGTTTTCTTTTACAATACTTACAACATTGAAAAACATTTCTAAAAAAATACAAAGTTCATGCTACTGTCATTTATAACAGCAAAAAATTACAAATAACATAAGTATCCAGCAATATGTAAATAGCTAAGAATAACGATACAACCATTTAAAAGGATAGTTCAAAGGATTTGAAACAGAAAATCATTGCAACATGGTTTGTTGGAAAACCAGAAATCAAAGATACTTTTGGAATAGGATTGCTGTATTAAATCAGGCAAAGAAACAAAAAATAAAAAATGATACCATGATGTACTGAAAAAAGCCACTAAAATTTTAATAGTAAAAATTAATTAATCTTAACTAATAAAAGCGAAATATTAAAATTAACCATTTCTCCCAGCCGGGGGTAAGCCACACTCACCAGCCAATCAGAGCTGCTGTATGCAAATTAGCCCAGCCAAGATGGCAGAGGCCGCAGCCCCGGTGTGCTGCTTCTCCGGGGCTGCGGCCTCCGCCATCTTGGGAGCCTCCCACCTGGGAAGGCATCCCGCGCCTTGGGCCTGCAGATGCCTTCCCAGGCGGGAGCCTTGGGGGGCTGGCGGGGACGAGGCGGCCGGACCCCCGCAGCCCCCACCCAGGAGGCCGTGGGGTGGCCAGCGCCAACCCAGCCTGGGCTTCCCGGGCGGGAGCTTTCTGGGGTGCAGGGATGAGGCAGCCAGACCCCCGCAGGCCCCGCCCGGGAGGCCGTGGAGTGGCCAGCGCCACCCCAGCCTCAGCTTCCCAGGCGGGTGGCCCGTAGGGTCAGTGGGAGCAGTGGCCGGCTTGAAAACTGCCCTCAGCCCCTCACCCAGGCTTGCTACACCCCCCGGGGTGAGGGTCTCCACTGGGGAGCTTGGCCAGCTTGCAAACAGACATTGGCCCCTCACCCAGGCTGGCCAGGCACACCAGCAGGTGGACATCCCCAGAGGGGTCCCAGACTGGGAGAGGGCACAGGCCGGGCTGAGGAAACCCCCTCCCATGCACAAATTTTTGTGCACTGGGCCCCTAGTATAGATATATACATTAATAGTTCTTTTTAAATGAAGTCAACCCACCAGGGTCTTTGCCTAATTACTTATCTAAAAATAGTAGCTCTCCCTATTACTCTTTACCCCAACCTGCTTTATTTTTCTTATGAGTTCTGAAATGATGATTTATATGTACATATTGCTTATTTCCTATTGCTTCTACTAACACATAAAGTATCCTTTTCACAGCCTCAAAGAGTGTCTGGTATGTAATAGATGCTGAGTAAAAACGTGTTGAATGACTTGAGAAGTTAGCATCTAGCACTTCAAATATGAATGAAATTGAAAAAAAAAGTACACCATTTGTGCAATAAAACATACCACATCCTGTGAAAAATTAAATAATCTCTATTGTGTTAAGAACCACCCCCCCCAAAGAAGTAATATAACCTCACATAAACCATATGATTCCTCTGATGGTCTAATTCTAACTGATGGATGTAGGTTTTAAAGTGAAATTAAAGATTGCCTTTGACCAATCTCTAAATTCATAAATCATAAAACACTGACCACAGCACTCTGAGAAGTAGGCACTGGGCCTGTTCTGCTTCCACATATTTCTGAAACTAGAGGAGCAGTTCTGATAAGTGGTCTCTTGAGACTTAGTTCCAGATTAGAGTGTCCCACTCACACACACAGACACACATTCACACATACAGACACACACACCTACCAGAGTTGGGAGGTCCATACACATGATTGGTGAGATCCATGGTCTGCAGATTCAGGAAGTGAATGGAACAGAAGGATTCTGTAGTTCCTTGAGGTCACAGATATACTGAATATCCTGGGACACCCTGAGACTTAACACAGAGCTCAGACATTCAGCAAGAAACAGCTTGACTAAAAAAAAAAAAAAAACGCCCTCAGGATAACACTTTGAAGGTACACAGCCTCTAATTCCTGAATGTTAGATGGTATGTATTTTATTTATTTTTTGGCTCTTCTCAGTTTATTGCATGAAGGAGTTACATTAGTCCAAGTTAAAAGCAAACCCCAAATGCTCACATTTTACAAGCTGTGAAGTTTTTAAACTTGTGACAATGGACAGAAAGGAAATTCTACTCATTGCAAGAAAATCCTCACTTTAGCTTCAGTGAGCCAAAAGCACTTAAAACCCATGAACCTTCAACTGGCTGTCCTTAGCCAGTCCAGTCTCTATGAGGAACCAGCATTTGTTCTTGTGGTGGTCACCCTGTAGCTGAATTATTTCTCCATATATTCTGGATGTTCAAATACAATACCACTGCAGGCAAATTTCTTCTTAAAAGCCTTCACTAGTTTCTCTTTATCATCATCAGCAGCAGTAATCCCTTTGGCAGTAGTAAGGGTCTCCCTGCTGCTCCTCTGTTGAAATCTTATCCTATATAATCCTATATAATAAAAGCCTAATATGTAAATCAACTGAACAGCGGAATGACTGGAGGAATGCAGTCGCTATGATGTGCAGTAACCACCAGGGGGCAAATGCTCAATGCAGGAGCTACCCCCAGCCTGCAGGCTCCAGGCCAGGCAAGGAGGGTGCCAGTGCCCCCCCTTCAGATCGCAGTGGCAGAGCAATCAGGGGGCAGGGCTGGCTAGCGAGCAGGCCAGTGCTGCCCCCAATTGCCCCACAGGTCGCCTACCACAAAGGGAGATGATGGGTGGTGGCTGCAGGGCCAGCAAGCAAGCAGCACCAGGCCGACCAAGGCAGGTACCAGCGCCCTCCCCCCATCACCCTACCAGTTACCCCACAGATTGGCCCTGATTGCCAGTAAGGCCTAGGGACCCTACCCGTGCACAAATTTCATGCACCAGGCCTCTAGTATAGGCATAATCAATCCTCAGTGCCAGCAGGAAGCAGATCATCACCCTTACTTGCATCATCAAAGGGATCAAAAGAGTGGAGGTTGTGGATAATGAACATACAATAGGATTCCTATTCCTTTGTGGAAATGGCTGGCCTTCACCTTTGGAAGGCTGCTGAAGGAGAAGGCAGGTGTCTGGGACAGAGCATCAGAAAGCCAGGGGGCTCAAGGTGCTGAGTCCTTGACAGGTGACTCAGTGACTAGGGCTAATATGTATTTTAATTTATCAGTATTTTCCTTTAAAGTTTCTCCCTTTGATATTATACTTAGAAAAGACCTTCCCTTTCATGCATATTCATGAACATTTTATTCTAGTATTTCATAGCATCATTTTCAATTTTTTAACATTTAGAAAATGAGATTTGTTTTTGAAATATGATATAAAATAAGAATTTTAATATTTCCCCTAAATAGTTAACTAATCAAGATTAACTTATTTCATATTCCAAAGTCATCAAAATGAGAAAAAATGGTCTAGAACAGTACTAAGAGAAATATGATGCTAATGACATGTGTAATTTAAATTTTTATTGTAGTCATATTGAAAAAGTAAAAAGAAGTGGAAATAATTTTAATGATGAACTTTATTTAACCTATCATTTTGAATATGTGTGCAATCAAGATTGAAATTATAATAAAATATTTCATTCTTTTTATTTCTCCTGAATCTTCAAAACATGGTGTGTAATTTATATTCACAGCACTTCTCAATTCAGCCTCACTACATTTCAACTGCTTGATAGGGTAATGGCTAATGGCTTCTGTACTGCATAGCATGCGTGTAGAGCAGTGCTTCTCAACCTCAGCATTGCTAATGTTTTGGACCTAATAATTCTCTGCTGTGGAGAGCTGTCCTGTGCCTTACAGGATGATCAGCTGCATCACCAACCTCTATCCACTAGATGTCAGGAGCATCACTCCCCCAGATGTTACAATCAAAAATGTCTCCAGACTTTGCAAATGTCCCTGAGGCTGGTTAAAAGTAGGGCAAATTGTCCCCAGTTGAGAATCAATGGTCTAGAAAAACTTGGGGGAAAACACATGTTTGGGGGAAATCTTAGGATCATCCAAGAGAAAATTTTCTGTTTAAAAGCTAATATTACTATAGTCACTGAACTATAATAGGAGTACTTGTAATAATTAAAGTCTACCTAATTTTCGTGTTTTAAATTCACAAAAGGGATGAGGGGAAGAGGTTGAGAAGAAGAAAAAGGAGAGGGAAAAGAAGAGAAAAGGGAAGATGAAAGCTCTTTCTGAGTATACCTTTTTGTTTATTTTTGGGCCCCTACTTACAGAAATAATATTGACCCATAAATGAATCCATCTTAGTGACTGGCATCAACCGGTAATTATTTAAAAAACCCTGATACTCTTGGTTTTGAAAATATGTTGATGGAAGCTTGGGTTGGAACATGCATCAAACTGTGTCTGTGGGTTCAGGTAGTGGGAACACTCGGTGTTGCTGGATCCTAGAACTGTCTACCTCACAATAACAGCAATAACAGCATCCTATCTAATAAAAGAGTAATATGCAAATTAGCCGTCACTCTGTGACAAAGATGGTGGTGCCCATAGTGGTGGGGCAGGACGCTGGAGGTGTCACCCTGGCAATGTGAGCCCAGCAGGCATTGCCTCAGCAACCCGTGAGCAGCTGCCCTCCAGCAGGTAAGCACTGCCAGCAGGCAGGCTCCAGCAGGGCCTGCTACTGGTCACCGCTGTGATTGGGATCATAGGCAGGCACGGTGTGGGCAGGGCCAAGCAGCAGGGCCTGCCCCCGGTCACCACCACCATATGCATCACGGTCAGGCACACGTGGGCAGGGCCAAGCTGCAGGGCCTGCCCCTCGGTCACCGCCGCCATCCGGGTCATGGGCAGGCACGTGCAGCCCACAGGTAGCAAGCAGCAGGGCCTGCTCCTTGGTCACTACGTGATCCCGGAGCAAGCAGGCGTGGCCAGCAGGCAGTACCCAGCCCTCACCACAGCTCAAGGGAGAGAACAACATGCAGGGAAGGTCAGGAGCCTGAGAGATCAACACAGAGGGGTGCCTGCTCCAAGCCTCCACAGTGTGGCTGGGGGCAGGGCTCCAGCAGACAGACACACAGACAGGGCACCTGCTCTGAGCCTCCTATGCAGCTTGGGGCAGGCTCCAGGCAGGAACACACACACACACACACACACACACACACACACACACACACACATGGGGCACCTGCTCCAAGCCTCTGCAGTGCAGCTGGGGCAGGCCCCCAGTGGACACACACACACACACACACACACACACACACACACACACAGCGCCTGCTCTGAGCCTTTGCTGCCAGACTGTGGCCATCAGTAGGACATCCACTGAAGGGTCCCTGACTGTGAGAGGGGGCAGGCTGGGCTGAGGGACCCCCAGCTCCCCCTCCATGCATGAATTTTGTGTACTGAGCCTCTAGTCTAATATAAAAAAGTGATGGTAAACAGACTCCCAACTTCCAGGTGAGCTAATATCTTCCATCAACTCTCTTACCATACAGGAGCTCCAAAACAGGAAACCTCAATTAATTGTGGTGTTTTTTAAGAATTTCTCTTTTTTATCTGTAAAAAAGGCAAGGAAGGAAGCTATGCTAACCACTATACAAAAACTCATATATACAGACAACAGTATGGTGATTACCAGAGGGAAGAGGGTGGGTGGTTGTAACGGGTAAAGGGGGTCAAATATATGGTGATAGAAGAAGATTTGATTTTTGAGTGGTGGGTACACAATGCATATACATATAATGTATCCTAGAATTATATACTTGAAAACTATATACTTTTATTAACCAATACCACCCCAATAGATTTAAAAAGGCAAGAAAATCAAAATTATAGCAGAGATTTATTCATAGAATGAAAGAAAGGGGGAAAGGGGGAAGGAACTAAACCAGGAGGAACACATTTTATAATATTCACATTCATCACAATCTTATTCAACCTGATTTACATGTATCTACATGATACTCAGAATGTTGACCCTTAGGTAGTTGAAGATCATGAGACTTCAAAAATAGCTTACTATTTTCACTCTACTTCATAGTTTTTTTTAAGTTTCTACAAGTGGTAAAAACAAAAGGTTTCTGATTGTCCCTTGGTTAATGAGAACATTAACCGCAAATTTCTACTTCCTATGTGTTTCTGATTCATCAGGGACTTACCCTAACTGGCTTAGCTCATTTGAAGATATTGAGAGGTTAGCTGTTAGGCATCTACACTAAGTACCCTGCATACAGCAGGCAACTACCTGATTATTTCCAAGACCTTCCATGGAGAGTTGGGACTACTGGTAGAGGAGGAATCTTTGCAATGGCTCCGGTAGATGTAGCTTATGGATGCTTTGATGACACGCTCGACCCAAGCACTTTCGGATACACAGGCGACAGAGCTGGGAAAGAGCAGGTGGACCTAAGGAAGAAATTAAAATGATGTGAACTCCGTGCTAGTATGGCCAGGGTTGAGTAAAGGGGAGACCAGAAGACTGGAAGAGGCTTGAAACGTTCTAAAAGATTAAGAGAAGCTGTATCTGTATAGGAATTAGAAAGTGAGGTAGCAAACACTCAGTATACCCAGGATTCTGGTTTGTCCTTTAGACAGGGTCATGTTTCTTTAAATTGAACCTCCAGCCCTGACTTGTTTGGCTCAGTGGATAGAGCGTCAGCCTGTGGACTGAAGGGTCTCAGGTTTGATTCTGGTCAAGAGCATTTACCTTAGTTTTGGGCACATCCCCAGTAGGGGGTGTGCAGAAGGCAGCTGATCAATGTTTCTCTCTCATCAATGTTTCTAACTCTCTCTCTTCCTCTCCCTTCTTCTCTGTAAAAAACCAATAAAATATATTTTTAAAAATAAAAATAAATAAATTGAACCTCCAATGGTAATTATATTGCCAATATTTAAGAATGAGGCTAACTAATATGACAAACCTACAGCCACATGATACTCAATGGGCAAAAACTAAAACTATTTCCCATAAGAACAGGAACAAAATAGGGATGCCCACTTTCACCACTCCTGTTGAACATAGTACTGGAAGTGCTAGCCATAGCAATCACATGGGAAGAACAAATGAAAGGCATCCAAATTGGAAAAGAAGAAGTAAAATTGTCATTATTTGCAGATGACATGATATTATATACAGAAAACCTTAAAACTCCATAGAAAAACTATAAGACTTTATAAATGAATTTGGCAATGTAGCAGGATACAAAATTAACACCCAGAAACCTATGGCTCTTTTATACACCAATAATGAACTCACAGAAAGAGAAACCAAAAAAACAATCCCTTTTACCATTGCAATGACAAAAAAATTAAGATACCTAGGAATAAACTTAACTGAGGAGGTTAAAAAAAACCTATACTCAGAAAACTACAGGACACTGAAAAAAGAGATAGAGGAAGACATAAACAAATGGAAGAATATACTATGTTCATGGATTGGTACAATCAACATCATTAAAATGTCCATACTACCCAAAACAATTTATATATACAATGCAATCCCCATTAAAACACCAATGGCATATTTCAAAGACCTAGAATAAACTCTCCAAAAATTCATCTGGAATAAAAAAAGATCCCTGCACAGCAAAAGGAGCCAACAAAACAACAAGAAAGCCCACTGCATGGGAGAACATATTTGCCAATATTATCACTGATAAAGGTTTAATCTCCAAAATTTACAGGAAGGTCATACAACTGAACAAAAGGAAGATAAACAACCCAATAAAAAAATAGGCAACAGACCTAAATAGACCTAAAGAGGACATACAGAAGGCCAAGAGACATGTGAAAACATGCTCAGTCACTAATCATCTGAGAGATGCAAATCAAAACAACAATGAGGTACCATCTCACACCTGTCAGAATGGCTATTATCAACAAATCAACAAATGACAAATGCTGGTGAGGATGTGGAGAAAAAGGAACCCTCCTGCACTGCTGGTGGGAATGCAGACTGGTGCAGCCACTGTGGAGAACAGTATGAACTTTCCTCAAAAAGTTAAAAATGGAACTTCCATTTCACCCAGTAATCCCACTTTCAGGAATATATCCCAAGAAATCAGAAACATCACTCAAAAAGGATATATGCACCCCTATGTTCATAACAGCACAATTCACCATAGCTAAGATTTGGAAACAGCTTAAGTGCACATCAGCAGATGAGTGGATTAGAAAACTGTGGTACATCTACACAATGGAATACTATGCTGATATAAAAAATAAGGAACTTTTACCATTTGCAAAAGCATAGATGGACCTGGAGAGCATTATGCTAAGCGAAATAAGCTAGTCAGAGAAAGATTAAATATCACATGATCTTACTCATATGTGGGATATAATGACCAACATAAACTGATAAAAAAAATAGATCCAGAAACAAAGAAACACCAAACAGACCATCCAACCTCAGAGGCTGGTTGATAAGAGATCAACCAAAGGACTTGTATGCCTGTATATTAGCATAACCAATGGACAGGGGCACTGGGGCAGTGAGGGCTTATCCTGGGGAGTGGGAATGACCGGGGAGGGGTCAGTTGGGGAAAAGGGAGAATATGTAATACTTTGAACAATAAAAAAGAAAGAAAAAGAATGAGGCTAACCAGAGGCAAGTTAGAAATGAGGCATGTGGTCTAAAGGGAATTTGCTTTATTCATGTACTGCATGTGCTAATGGATATGAGCCGAAGGGATAAATGCAAATAGAAGCACTGGGCATGCAAGACCCTGAAACAGAACTGTAGAGCAAGGGAGACCAGCCAAAAGGATGTCAGCAGGAAGCCCAATCTATACGGTCACAGATGCAGTATCAGGAGATATGCGGGAGCCTGGAACTCAGGATCCTTCTGTATTGTCTGGCGCTAGCTTCCCAGAAGGTGGTGGTGTCTGAGTCCCGACTCACACTTGGAGGGCCGCCCCCGCCCCCGCCATTTTCACAAGGATCCCAGCTCAGTAGGAGATCAGGAGAAAGGACCCAACTCATAAGACCCCATTATAACCTGAACCTTTGTCTCATGGAGTCTCATGGAGTCATCATGCCTCTGACATTAAGCAGCTATAAGTCCTAAGGGCAAGTAAACTAATGAGAGTCCAAAATATGGTTGAGTAGGATGACTGAGCTTTGCGCTGGAATACTAGTTATACAGTGGCATTTGTAACATCCCATTACTTTGTAACCTGACTCTATCAATAAAGATGTAAATGCCCTTTGGTTATAAGTGAATACATACAGCATATAAAATCCCACCTCAGCAGTGCTAGGACTTTCCACCTCCTACATGTCACATCCAATCAAAAAGAGAAGAGGAAAAAGGTAAGAAAACCTAGAGACAAGATAGAAAGGAGAGAGAACAGGTGCCCTTAAGGAAGAGAAATGGACACCCAGCCATTCCTTACCTTCCCAGAGCAGGAGTGCCCGCTCCACTCTGCTTTTCGGGGCCGCCAGATCAAGTGCACTTTTTCCCTGAGCATTTTTGCATTTCAGGTTAGCCCCATAGTCTATCAGCAGTTGGATGATTTCTATACTGGACTGCTTCGCTGCAGCATGCAGGGGGGTGTCCAGCCATTGGCCGTGCTCAACACTGGCTCCTTAACAAAGCAGATGGCCACAATTCAACAATAAATGTTAAATGTAGAAACACAATGAGCCTAAAATACAGTAGCTGTATAGATAAAGACATCTTAAATACCATGACAGTTTGACAAATATTTTAAAATGTGACATTAGCCTAGAACCTCAGCAATGCCTATGAAGACTTTCAAAATATTTTGAAGAGCCCAGCCAACATGGCCCTGTGATTGAGCATTGACCTACGAACTATGAGGCCATGGTTAAATTCCCAGTGCCCAGGTTGCAGGCTTGATCCCCAGTTGGGGGTGTGGAGGAGGTAGCTGATCAATGATTCTTTCTCATCATTGATATCTCTATCTCTCTCTCCCTCTCTGAAATCAATAAAAATGTATTTTAAAATATTTTGATTGGAAAAGTGGATTAAAAACGTTTAGTCATTTAAAATACTTTCCTTGCTCTTCCATATGAACTTTGTAACATACAGAATTAAATATTTGATGCTTCTTTTACATAGAATTATTTTCTTTTTGGCAGAGAATAAAGCTAAGTTTATCTAGAAATTATATTATTCAGAGTTCACAAATAATATTTCTGAACTACTATAAGGAGTAGTATGTGATGGCAGATAAAAAATAAACATAAAAAATCTTGGAGAGAAAAATTCTTATTTAAAGGCTCTTACACACACACACACAAAATAATAAAATAAAGGCTCTTACAATGTTCACCTTGTGTCAATGGCCAAGTTTGGAAATTTTAAAACAAATAATAGTTTCAAGACATTTTTCTTTTCCCTAGACTCTCAGTTTCTGCACATGCCTTTTAGATTTAAAAATATTACTGCCTCATTCAGGTGGCTCAGTTGATTGGAGCATCATCTAATATACCAAAAGGTTGGGGGTTTGATCACCAGTCAGAGCAAAAAGGGAAGACAACTGATCTATCAATATTTCTCCCTTTCTCCCTTCCTCTCTCTCTCTAAAATAAATAAACATATTCTCAGGTGAGAATTAAAAAAATCGTTACTAGCCCGGGATGGTGTGGCTCAGTTGGTTAAGCATCATCGTGTGCACTGAAAAGTCACCAGTTTGATTCCTGGTCAGAGCACATGCCCAGGTTGCAGGTTTGATACCAGATCAGGGTGCATGCAGGAGGCAACTGATTGATGTTTCTCTCAATCAATATTTTTCTCCCTCTCCCTCTCCCTGCTTCTCTCTCTAAAAAAATTAATAAAAACATATTTTTTACAAATCACTGAATAAGCAGGATTGATCGTAAGTAGTCTATGGCAAATGTCTGTTGTTTTCACTATCCAGAATCTTCATGGTAACCACACTTAGATTTCCCCTGGAGGACCATCCTCATGATTCCTAGTTCATGTGTTGCAAATGAAGCCCTGCAACTGCAGTGCAGACTGAAATCCAGGGCTAAGCCAATCAGTGTTGTATTGTATTCCCTTGGCCACCATGATTGGTTCAGACAAGAGTATGTGACTCAAAAAGAGCCAATGAAATATAATTGCTTTTTCCCCTGGGACTTAAATGGGAAAAAGACTCTTATACTCTCTTGACACCACCAAGGAGACCCATACCAATTAAACAGAACGAATATCAGAGGAAGCAGAATTAAAAAACACAGATACTCATTCTCTGGAGAAGTTCTGTTTTAAGCATTCAAACATCAAATGTTGTCAGATTTTGTCCAGTCTGACAAGAACTTTGCCTTGGAAGTCCATGGTTAATAGGTTCTTTTCATGACAAGATTTCTGGAAGTTACCTAATTCTAGAAGTTTCTTCACACAATCTACCCTTTGGTGGGTGCAGGCCACATACAGGGGAGTTCCAAGCTGAGGCACTTCCTGATCAATATTGACGTTATTTGCCAGCAGAATCTCCATGCACTCTCTATGACCTGGTGGAATATAAGATAAACTTCACACAAGTAAAAAAAAGTATATATTGACTATCCACATAATTAAAAGATTGTTTATCTGGAATAGACTTTAGAAATAACAGATTTTTTAATCAGAAAAAAATTGAAGATCTTAGAAACCTCCAAAACCAAACTATTAGAAAGAGAAGCATGCCTATGTTTTCCCCCATTTAATTCCTCTTTGCATCCTTTGAAGTAGCTCCAACTAAACTAAGGGCTTCAAGGAGCAGAGTCGAAATCCTCTGGAATTAAGCCAGCAGTTTACAAATAGAGGCTACAAGACCCAGAGGGGTAAATGACTCATCCTATTATTACTCTGAAAAGCCAGGACTCAAATCCAAGGCCAAACCCTCATCCCTCTCCATTACAAATCTCTCATTCACTTCTTCATCCATGCATGCAAGGTTGGCTATGATTGCACCATGTAGTAAAAGCTCCTTATTTTGGTTAACCTGGAGAAACCTATGAGAATTAATTTAAATGTACTTGCAAATTCAATGACTAGCAAGAACTTTGTACAAGTACTCTCCTAAGAGAGTTTGCCCAATGAACTGATAAACATGGTTAATTTACAGCATATGAATGATTTTTTTCAGGAGCAAATGTTTTTCTCTTTGAAGATTTAAATGTTTCCTTTAAAAATTTTTTTATCATTGCTGATTAACTTAACCAAGCTTTTCTTTACAGATAACATAAAAGTAAGTTTCACCTCAAACCTGCTTGATTTATCACAAATTCTGAGTTACGTGTAAATATGAATTAAAAATGTACAGATAAGGATTCTGTGGATTCAAACTATTTACTTGTTGACATAAGTAAATATTATGCCTGGATGATAACATCAATATGTCCAAGTATTGTCCCAGACTGACCAAACTTGTTCATAGAGGTTTAAAGCTGTTAAGAATCTAGAAATAATATCTAATCAGTACCTAAACCTGGCTGGTAAATACAGGATATTTAATAAACATTGTCGAATAATTCTATCCTTTTTGCAGTAGAAACTGAGCCTAGTTTGAGTTAAATTTAAGTAATCTCAGGAAGTTTTTTAAAACTGAATAAAGTACATAAAAGTCAAATGATTATCACTACTGTAACAATATCTAAAATAGTGAACTTGCTATTCATCCTTCCATTCTGTGAACACTGGTTCCTAACATGCTTTTATGATACAGGAAAAAATATGTACAGACATAGATACCAAGCACAACATATGTAACCATTTAAGCACTGCAGAATTATTTAAGTAATTCAAATCATTCCCAATAGTAATCTATTTTTAAATGTTTAGATGAAATGCAAATAATAGATTAATTTTTACTTCAAATCAATATTTAAAAATTTTAAAGACTTTTATATCATTTCCAAAATAGACTATTTCCCTACAACTTAAAGAACTTACTTAAAGTTTGTGAAAGGGCCATCATTGGTTATTAATAAATAACTGTTTGTTAAATATATATAGAACATCAAAACCATAGATACACTGAAATTTGGGTCTTTTTATTGAATTGATTGGGGTGACACTGATTAACAAAATTATTCAGGTTTCAGGTGCACAATTCCACAACACATCATCTATATACTGTATTGTGTGCTCACCACCATAAGTCAAGTCTCCATCACCATTTACTCCCCCTTATACCCTTTAGAATCTCCCTCTTTCCCCCAATCCCCAGCAATTACCACATTGTTGCCCGTGTCTATGAGATTTCTCTCTCTCTCTCTCTCTCTCTCTCTCTCTCTCTCTCTCTCTCTCTCTCTCTCTCCCCTTCCCTCCCTCCCTCCCTACCTCTCCCTCTCTCCCTCCTTCCCTCCCTCCCTCCCTCTCCCTCTCCTTCTCCCTCTCCCTCTCTCTCCCTTCACCTCCCCGATCCAACCCACCCCTGACAGCTGTTAGCCTGCTCTCTATCTATGAGTTTGTATCCATTTTGCTTGGCAGTTCAGTTTGTCCATTAAATTCCACATGAGTGAAATCATATGACACTTGTCTTTCTCTGACTATTTCACTTAGCATAATGATCTCCATGTCCATCCATGCTATCTCAAATGGTGATATTTCCTTATTTTTTACAGCACAGTAGTATTCCATTATGTAAATATAACAATGTTTTTTAATCTATTCATCTACTGATGGACACTTGGACACTTCCAAATCTTGGCTATTGTAAATAACCCTGCAATGGACATTGGGTCTTTTGTATCATTTAAAGTAATCTACTCCAAAAGAATTACCAAGTGACATGTTTAATAAGTTGGGGCAAATATTTCACTCTTGCCTTTTGAAAGAAAGACTTTCATCTCCAATTATACCACAAAGGTCACTGTTCTACAGTGTTCTAATTTCTCCATTGTATTTTTTTCATTTTACACTAATATATATTTTTATCTTTTAATGTATCTTTATTATTAAAAGTATTACAGATGTTCCCTTTGCCCCCCATCACCCCTTCTCCCCACTCCTACACACTCCCCATGCCTTTAAAGCATTATTATCTGTGTTCATAGGCTATGTCAATATGCATATAAAGTCTTTGGTTACTCTCTTTCCTCCCCTACTTTTTCCTCTGCGATTCCTCAATCTGTTGCATGCCTCCATGTATCCATTTTATTTCTGATCTCAATATAAGAGAATAATTCCACCACTGGGTAACAGAAATGTTGCTCTGTAAGTGTGACCTTTGACAAATGACTTTGGCCTTTCAATGGCATCTTGTTCATATTTAACCTATGGATATAACTTTTAAATTCCTTAATTTTATTATTTCCCCTGATTTCAAAAGTAATGAGGACCTAGGATTCTAGAGTCAACTTCGAGGATTCCACAGTCATGCTTTTTAATTTTGCAACTTTTTTCCAGTAATTAAGGACCTTAAAGTCATTAGCTCATCTAGAGTGTATTGCCTTTTGTGGACAATTACGTTTAATCTTTCATTAGAGAGACAATCAGCCTTGGCTTTCAGACACTTTCATAATTTATTTTATGTTAGTGGTTGATATTTTATGGGCTTGGGGGATGAGCTATTCTTTTCTAGTAAGGACAGAGACATAACCACAGTATGACTCATGGAAGTCACCTCTGCCATCTTGACTATACCAGTTGCCACCAAACACCACTAAAGAGCCTCCAGAAAGGTCTGTCAAGAGAGTGTGCTTGGGAAATAGGACAGCTGAGACATAAAGCCAATCCCAGGTTATAAGAAGAGCTGCTTCATGCCCCAGTGGTATTTCATGAAGATTTAGGCCAATTGAAATTACTGCTGTGGGATTTCTAGGCTACACATAGTATACTGGTAAAGCTCTAGGTGATTCTTACCACTGATTCATGCAGACTGGAGCGAGCCCACCAATGTTTTGTGTGTAATGTGATGTCTCATTTACCTCTCTTTACTGCCTCATGGATGGGGGAAGCCAGGTGCACTTCGAGCTGGGCCTTGGCTCCGAACTCCAGAAGCAGGTTGACACATGCAGCACTGCCACTGCAGCAAGCACTGAACAGGGGTGTGGCTCCATGAACCGTCACTGCATTGACCTAATGATGGGCAAAGAGAGACCCAGAGGATTTGCTATTTCTTTAGAACCATCTCCAAGTTGCATTTCTATATATCTACCTGGAGAAACTTCCCATGCTGTTGAATGAGTGAGGAACTCTACATCATTACTGTGTTATATTATTTAGGCACTAGTAGCTTATACACTCTCACCTCTATAAATAATATCCCAAATGGGGCAAAATGAGACAAAGCTTTTAAAATGCACTTGTGGGTATTCCAGAGATTCTTAGGAGCCTCCTACTTATTGAGGAGCACTCCTATATGGTGGTTAAAAACATGGCCTATGGAACCATTAGCTTGGTTCAAATCACAGTGCTCTCTCTCTCTCTCTCCCTCCCTCCCTCCCTCCCTCCCTCCTTCTCTCTCTCATTTGTTCAAAGACCTTGGTTGGGATACTAACTTTCTGTGCCTAAGTTTCCGTTCATGTAAAATGGGAATCATAAAAGAATGTACCTTTTGAGGTTATTGGGCAGATTGAACTGCTCTATGATAAACACTTGGAACAGTGCCCAGTGCCCGGTAATCATTTAATAAACATTTGCAACAATAATTATTTCCACTTTTCATTAATATAGAGCTGACCTCCCTCTCAATCATGAACAAACATTGCAGAAACCACAAGATTCTCAAAATCTGTGCTTGAAAAAAAATATCCTCAGCAATTCCCCACACTTTGTCTTTCTTGCCACAAATTTCCTTCCCAGACTACCATAATCCATATAAATTACATATGCCAGCAGTGACTCATAAAGAGATCATGATCAAGCCAATGGCACAAAGAAAATAGCCATTAACATGGTGTTTGCAACCATCTCTGGTGCCTTCTAGGGATTTGGGAGGCACTTGGGAATGAGCATGGCTGGGAGACATCTTTGAGTATTAGCAATAGATTGGAAAGAATATCAAGGGAAGAAGGCACACTGGTGGGAGGCTCTGATAGGATTGAAATGCAGGACAATAAGGGCTTGATGTCAAGTCATATCGCCTCAACAACTAAGCATATATGCTTGGAATAATCAAGATCTAAATTTCCTTGTTTCAGAAACAAAAAGTATTTTTCCACAGAGCCAGGATAACCCCAGTAAATTAGAAAGTTAAAGATGAGATGCTACGATGGCAGAGACAGGCAAGGACAGGAAAACATGTGTGTTAATTTATACACTCTAGGGATTGCTAACCTATTTACATTTTTCCTGATAAATATTTGATGGAATTGATTTGGTTTGTTTTTTGGATGTTTTTTTTTGTTTGTTTGTTTTAAATATATTTTATTGATTTTTTACAGAGAGGAAGGGAGAAAGATAGAGAGTAGGAAACATCGATGAGAGAGAAACATTGATCAGTTGCCTCCTACACACTCCCTACTGGGGATGTGCCCACAATCAAGGTATGTGCCCTTGACTGGAATTGAACCTGGGACTCTTCAGTCCGAAGACTGATGCTCTATCCACTGAGCCAAACCAGTTAGGGCTTGATTTGTTTTTAATAAGTAGTATCCTCTTCCTGAGTTCAGGAAGTCTTCTAACCAGATTTCCTATAAGTTTCTCTTTCAGTTCAGGTCAGCAAATATTTATGGAGCATCTATTAGGTGCCAATGTTTTTAGAAACAAAGATAAGAAAATTGCCTCTTGTTGAATAGGTTGAATTCTACAAAAGAAGGAAAACACAAAAAGTGATCCTTTTGATACAACATAAATGCTGTAGATCACTATAGGAACAGGACAAAGAAGAGCATAGACTTGGGAAATATTTAGGAAGTAAAACCAGTAGGATGTTGTGATTAATTAGATGAGGAGATGGAATAAATAGGATGATTCCTGATTTGGTGCTTGGGAAACAAGGAATATGTTTCATCTGGTCTCTGAGGCTGAGAATCGAAGAGAAGGAACCAGTCCCCAAAGGAAGAATATAAGCACAGTTGCAGATGCACTGAGTTGGAGGTACCCATGGGACTGATAATTTTGAGGAATTTTCTGATTGACCAACTTTCTCTTATTCCATCTGTCATTCTGATTTAAATGTTAAATAATATTTATTGGCTATTTCCTCATAATAGTGCCAAAGGCAAGGAACCATGTCTTACTCTTTTCTTTGTCCCCCACAGAACTTTCCAGAATTGTACCAGCAAATACTCCTCTATGGCCCAATGTTGTCTGATATTTCCCACCCATAATCTGCCTGTGACTCCAATCATTCAACTTGAAAGAAATGGCCTGCCCACAACCTTGACCTAGCCATTACATGTCAGTTGACTAAGAGTACCCTAAGGAAATACTACCTAATGGAAATACAACAACCACTATGGCATCAGGAAAATCACTTTGCCCACAGAAAACTCTGATATTCAGTTCTACATGTAGAAACTTCCATATAAAATCTAAAGAACATCTTTGTTAAGCGCTTAAAACATTACAGCTCATGAAACAAAGAATTCAAAGACTTAGTTTAAAAATAAAATGATCAGGAAAACAGTATTTGGCAACTAAATGTCACTGAGATTTCCAAACGGTTTTATTTTATAATTCTATTCTGATATCTAATTACATGCAGCACCTGAATCACTCCTGGGGAAAAAAGAATTTAAAAATAAGATAAAGTCAGGGGTGTATGGTAAGCGGGAACATGGGCCCCTTCTCATGCTCCAACTCTACCTCCCACCCTGTGGGAAACAAAGTGAAGGCCATCAGTAAGCAGACTGTGAGACCTTGGGAACCTAGCCAGCTCCTCAGTCAAGAAAACAGCTAGCAGTTTTTATCTCACATAGCTTGCATGAAAAAACATCCCCCTCCCCCGGCATGCCCTATTTTTCTCTGGTTTCTGTACTGGGTGGTGATGAAACAATAGTCCCTTTGCCCCCATTCCCTGCTTCTGTGCAGCCCATCCGCAGGCCGGATGGAATTTATTGGTTCAACCACTGGTGGCAAGTTAAGTCCTAATAAACCCATGTCTTTTACAGCCAGTCCTCTGATTATTTCTTTGGGAATCCAAGAACAATACAATGAGGTTTTCTGGGACCTTAGCATTGTGTACAACAAGGGGGATCACTTCATAAATTATATAAATGTCTAGCCACTATGTGTACACCTGAAACTAATAGAAAATAATATTAAATTTCAACTATAATAGAAAAATATTTTTTATATAATTAAAAAATAAGGTAATGTTTATTTTGTAGTTTTTTACATTGTACTATTTAGTAAAAGCTCATTCAGATTAATACTTTTGCTCAAAAAGTAGTTGTTGGTTTAGGGCTTTGAATTAAAGGTGGGTTTCTTTGTTGTTCTTTTAAAATATGTTCTTTCTAGTGTTTTACAATAAATTTTCCAATTACTTTAGTTCAAATTGATTTTTTAAAAGGCAACATAACAACTTCGAGATTCCTGTGAATTACCTCATCTGAATGTTCACACATGGACATAGATGCTGAAGAGAGTGTCAAGCAGCGGTGTCTTCAAGACCATGCAGAAATATAGATAAAGATGGGGACAGACCTGCACACTCACAAAAGGTAAGCAGTCTGGAAAGTCATGTCTCAGACAGTAGTGCCTGCACTTGGGTAGACAGACCTGTGAGGCGGGAGCGGTACGCACCTTTGCACCATTTTCCAATAAGGCTTTAGCACAGGCAACATGACCTCCAAGGCACGCCTCATGGAGGGAAGAGACCCGGTTAATTGTCACGAGGTTCACATTGACACCCTAAAATTTGGAGAGAAGTGAGTTAAAGGTTGCATTAGCAATAGCAATGAAAGCAGTGTTGTTGGACATGTTTTTATTGGCCAATGGGATAATATAGAAAGGAGAAGCCATGACCAAGGAATCTAAATTTGGCATTGGGGGCCTTGAATTCATTTATTCACCAAATGATAATTCAGCATTGTTTATGACACAGATCTCTCTCCATCAAGAGCCTAGTGGAAAAACAGAAATTGGGGGGAAAGTAGAAAAATATTGCTATACAGGATGCATGTTCATATTTCAATTGGGAGCACAGGGTATATCCTTGAATCTGGCTTGGAGAGTAAAAGAAACTCACATATGAGGTAGTATTTAACTAAGACTTGAAGCATAAAAAATTTCAAGCTAGGAAGGCAAAAGAGAGAAAGAGAGAGTAATGTTGACCCTTAAACAATGCAGCAAGTAAGGACCACAACCCCCATGCAGTCAAAAATCTGTCCATAATTTGACTCGCCCAAAACTTAACTATTAATAGCCTATTATTGGCCAGAAGCCTGATAACATAGTTGATTAACACATACTTTGTATATGTAATGTATCCTGTATTCTTACGATAAATTAAGCTAGATAAAAGAAAATGTCATTAAGGAAAGGATAAGGAAGAGAAAATACACTTACAGTACTGTAATCAGATTGGGAACAGAAAGATGACCCCCTGCTTAAGAGTAAAAAATAAAGTTGGTGGTGCTTTCAGGACCCATATGCCACAACTCCACTGAGTCCGGAAGTCTTCAGTACCAGAGTTGGGGGCCAAGGGTTTGTCCTAGCCCATCCCCTCACCCAGCTCCCAGCAGCTATGCCCAGTCCTAGCACACAAACCCTTCCATACTGCCATGCTCACCTTCCTCATCTTGGAGTCCAGGTGACAGAGGACAGGATCAGCCAGCTGCTGCCCAATGCTGACTTCATGCCCTGATTTTAACTTGGCCCTTACCATTTCCCCCCAGGATTACCACTTTCTATATGTGAAAAGAATTAGGACCTTGCCTGATCCTTCCCAGCTGAGTTGTTTTTTATTCCCTGCCTTGTAAATGACTTGCTAAAAGCTTCCCAACCCTGGTTCATGACCCTGAACCCAAACCCCAAGCAAAGTACCCACCACCTCTTGACAGACCTTCATGGTACTGCCTGTCCCTTTCCACTATTGCCTATCCCTTCATCTTAGGGGTTCTCTATGCCTCCTTAGTCCTGCCATTTTCATGTCCTGAATATGATATCATTACTCCAGAGCAGTGCTATAGATTTCAAGTTGAATATCGAATACAATTTTAAAAGTCCCTTTTCCTTTTCCCATATTATATGTTTTCAAGAAAAGCAAAACAGACTAGTCCACAAGGTGGCAGCTATGTGCTAGAAAAACAGACAAACAAATGGATCAGTGCAAACTCAAAATCCCTGAAATTGTAGAAATGTAATGCTGAGCAGGCCTGAAAGAATATTGAGAGTGAATCGCCTTCACCGTGCATGAGAAATTGGAGAAGCAGAAAGTTGAAATTATTAGCAAGACTTGAGGCTCCCCAGCTGGCAGTGACAGTGGCATGAATATGAGGAGCTCCTGATTCTTAGTTGGATGTTTTATAGCACACCACACTATCCTATATAATAAAAGCCTAATATGCTATGTGTCTGGTCATCTGGTCATCCATTCAACCAATCAAAACATAATATGTTAGTAATATGCTAAGGCCACTCAACCATTCACTATGACGTGCACTGACCACTAGGAGGCAGATGCTCCAACCTGAAGCCCTGCCATGGTCCCTCCCGGGCTGGCCAATCTCCCACGTCCCTCCCCAGCCCTGATCATGCACCAGTGGGGTCCTTCACCGTGACCTGAACCCTCTCTCAATCTGGGACCCCTCAGGGGATGTCAGAGAGCCAGTTTTGGCCCGATCCCACAGGTCAGGCTGAAGGACCCCACTGGTGCATGAATTCGTGCACCAGGCCTCTAGTCTTAATATAAAATCCAATTGAGTAATACACTGGCTAGTGAGTAAAAGCAAGGAAGTGATGTGAGGTAAGGAAAAATTGAACTTCTCTATGAAGAATGTTCCCTAACATGTTTAAGCACACTATAGAAACCAACATAGCCCTAACCAGTTTGGCTCAGTGGATAGAGCGTCAGCTTGTGGACTGAAGGATCCCAGGTTCTGTTCCAGTCAAGGGCATGTACCTTGGTAGAAACCAACATGCTTATGAAGTAGATTTAAAAATAAAGACATGCTCAATGCAACATGGGATTCTGGGTTAGCTCCTGGAAGAGAAAATATACACTAATGGTAAAAACTGGTGTTAATCTAAATAGTCTGTAGTTTAGCTTATGGCATTGGGTCAATGTTCATTGAAGTACCACAGGCTATGTACGATGTTAACACTAGGAAAAGTTGAGTGAAGGGTATTTGGGAACTCGCTGTACTATCTTTGCAATACTTCTTAAAAATCATTCCAGCCCTAGCCGGTTTGGCTCAGCAGTTAGAGTGTGGGCCCTTGGACTGAAGGGTCTTGGGCTTGATTCTGGTCAAGAGCACATTCCTCAGTTGCAGGCTTGATGCCCTGCCCCAGTCAGAGCATGTGTGGGAGGCAATCAATTGATGTGCCTCTCTCACATCAATGTTTCTCTCTGTGTGTCTCTACCCCTTCCTTCCATTCCCTCTCTTAAAAACATCAATGGAAAAAATATCCTCAGGTGAGGATTAACAAAAATAAATAAATAAATAAATAATTCCAAAAATAAGTTTATTAACAATACTAATAAAAGTATTAAGGTGGGAGCCTGAGAGGGAGAAGGTATATGTAAAACATTATTTACTGTAGACCTTTCTTATAGCATTTTAATTTTTGTACTATGTGAATATATTACATATTTAAAATAATCTAATAAAATGTAAAGTGCTTAAAAATAAATAAGCAAGTGATAAAATGAAGTATAAAGTCTATTTGATAATTACTGGCAGTTTGCTTTTTGCCTCTACTTTCTTAAGAACTAACACAACTCATAAAGGAAAGAAAAAAGTCACACATGCACACACACACACACACACACACACATAAATACAGAGCAGTGTGCCCAGCTGTTTAAATTCAAAATGGTAAGGAAGCCAGGTTTGGTGTCAGCTAGAATGTGGAAAAAAGATTAAATGACTAGCCTCCTCTGTACACACACAGATGCTAAAACAAACAAAGCAAATGGAGCATACACACTTTCACTCATTTCACTAATATTTACAAGCCCACTGTTCATTGTTCAAGGGATACACTCATAAATAAAGGAGCCTTAATAACTAAGACTTTAATAATTCTTCCCAAAGCAGAAGATTTACACGATTGTCAATCTATTTTAATGTTTGCTCTTGAAGTGGTGGTGTACTGCAGAAGATTTACACGATTGTCAATCTATTTTAATGTTTGCTCTTGAAGTGGTGGTGTACTGCTGGGTGGGCAGCCTCTAAGATGACTCCCAGTGATTCCTGATTCTAGTACTGGCTCACCTGCATTATCCCTTGAGTGTGGGCTGGGTTTACTGACTCACACTCAATGAAGAGAATATGGCAGAAGTAATGAGATGTCACATTGGACCTCCTTCTTAGACACTCTCATGCTCTCTCTGAGGGATGCCAGCTGCCACCTCATCATGCAGGCATCCCATGGAGAGGCTCACGTGGCAATGAATGGAAGCTGACCAGCAACCACATGAGTGAGGTTGGAAACAGATCCTTCCCTGGTTGAGCTATGAGATAACTGCAGCCCTGGCTGAAACTTCACAGCCTGTGAAAGGCTCAGAGCCAGAACCACCCAGCT
This sequence comes from Murina feae, assembly GCA_004026665.1. NCBI lineage: Eukaryota > Metazoa > Chordata > Mammalia > Chiroptera > Vespertilionidae > Murina > Murina feae. The sequence continues at coordinate 28,168 of PVJC01007356.1, read as the reverse complement.
AAGCTGCTCCTTGGCCAACAGAAACTGTGAGAATCTAAGTATCTGTTGTTTTCAGCTCCTGTACTTTGAGGTCATTTGGTACACAGCAATAGCTGACTAATGCAACTTCAGGGCTGCTGCTACTAAGGCACATGGGAGAATTTAAGGCGAGTTAGTACAATATAAATTTGAGGGCATCCCCCATCAGCTTCACAGCGAAACTGCCCATGAGATAAGAAGAAGGCCCAGGAGGGGAAGGATGGAACTGGGCAGAAGAAAATGAGCTAATTTCCCAAGAATAGAGAGGCAAGAAGAACAAATGGTGAGCTGTAAGAAGATACATACCCCTGAGATGGCTGTGCTGGGACCCAGCAAGCATGCCCTCTGCTACAGGCAAAGCTGATAATGAAGGTTGCTTGCTTATAGCATAAGCCCAACGGATCCAGTCTTCAGTTTACTTACCTGTGCAATTAGTGTTTTAAGGGCCAGTAAGCGCCCCTGTGCTGCAGCTTCATGAAGTGGGGATCGATCAGCCCAGCAATCTGAAACACAAATCAAACTCAGTGTCAAGGTCTAGAGTCTTCTTCCTGCCGCTCATCCATGCTGCCCACCCGCTGTAAAAGGAAGTTTGGGGAAGAGGAGGAAAGCTTGTACCAAGCAGCAGGCTCTCCTGTCAGTCACTTTCAGGGTGACAAGCCACTGAATGTATAGTCCATTAGTTTGTTGGTGGGTGCAGAAGGAGTGCACAAACTCTCTCTGGCTTGGGAGTGGCAGTTTTGACAAGCAATAGATGTAGTCTAGTGCTTGAATCAATAGTTTTAAATAAAGCAAATTGAAGGGCCAAGCTGGATAATAAGCTTCCTCAGTTTCATCTTCCCCCTGCCTCTCACCCTTACCTCTACCCTAAAGACTCAACCACTTATCATGTACCATGAAGGAGATTCTAGTGGGTCAGGGGAAATGGTCTTGTTCTAAATTCTTTAGGTAATTGTCTCCGTTTCATTTTGGTAATGAAGCATATATATCATCATAATAAAGAATGTATTTTTTCAGATGATGTAAGTTTTTCCCTAAACAGCTTTGTTGGGGCAGTTGACTGTAATGGCTAAGCACGGGGCAGTGGACCCACACTGTCTGGGTTAAAGTTCTACCTTGACAACTTTCTCTGTCACATGGGAAAGTTATTAAAATTATTTGAGCCTCAATTTCCTGAGGGTTCAGTGCTAGTATTTAGCAAGTGCTCTGGTCTCTCAGTAGGCCAATAATGTACACCCATGATGGTAGATTCTCAAAACAACTTACTAATAAGTACATACGGTAAAACCGTGCTCTAGAGAACAGCTTCAGAATTGCCTTAGAAACGTATTTCTCTTGTAATTGCTAGTCATCAACCAAGACTAACCAGCTTACATGTGCATTTAAGATGTAACACTGCTAAACATGCCAAAGAGCAATCAATCATCTGTTTCAGAAGAAAACCTATTCTGAAAAAATTTGGGCATTCTTCAAATTATAACTGTGTTGTTCAAACACTGAATAGCAGATAATAAAACTTTGGATTTAACACAAAGGGTCAATCTTGTCAACCTTTCCTAGGTGATTCTGATGGTGTAGGGGGGAAATGAGGGGATAAGGACACATATGTAATACCTTAATCAATAAAGAAAAAATGATTAAAAAAGAAAAAAAATTCTGGTTTCCCCATACCTGTAACCTTGGCAGAAACAATCCCACCAAAGATGGAATGAATGTGAATTTGAGGCCTCAGAGACAAAGTTAACTTTTCCAACTGATGAGAATCAGGGCTATAAACAGTTCAGTAAGATTTCTTCTTAGGTTGAAACTCTGTTTTTATCTTCTTTAACCCTTTAGGCTATAAATAGGGGGAAAGCTAGAATGAACTCTACAGGTTTGGATTGAAATTATAGTAATTGGTATGAAAATGTGACTGTGTGTGTATGTGTATGTGTGTGTTATATGTATGTGTTTATAGATGTGTGTTATAGGGCTCCTTAGAGGAATGGCTGATTCCAGGGCTGGACCAGGAAAAATATAAGATGGGCCTCAAATACCTTCCCAGAAAATATGGAAGTGCTCAATGAATGATGGGATATGTCAAAAAGACACAGAAGCTGGCTTGAAGGGGCTTCCACTAGCCATATGTGGAATGACATGAACATCAAAATAAAAAGTGATACTAAGTGAGACTTAGTGATACTAAGAGATTATACAATAATTTAATTCCTATTAATAAAATAGAAATCTATAAGTCCTCATTATTGATTTATTATATAAATTATTAAATAATTTATCCTATGAATATATTACATAAGTTGCAAGAAGAAAGTTCTTTCTTAGAGTAAAATTCCAACTCATAAATGTAGAAGAAATAATAGAATCTGCCTCAAATTATCTCCCCATAAAATAATTACCAGTTATAAAAGGACAGAGGTAATCTTACAGTAAAACAAAATTATGGAAAGCACCTTACCTAGGGGATTGAAGTTAACATCAGAAATGATGGAAACAAATAGGCTCTGTGCCATCTGATGGAACACAATGAGCGACATCATGTACCATGGTAGGGATGCAGTGGAAAGAACACAGCATGGTTCTGTGATATTCCTGCTCAAAACGCATAACCTGCATCTAATAGGAACACTGTGAACCAACTCAAACGGAGGGACATTCTACAAAATAACTGGCCTGTAACCAGTCCAAAGAGGGCCTGACAGACTGTTCCAGACTGAAGGAGGCTAATGAGACGTAACATCAAAAGGCAAGGTGTGCACCTGGATTAGAGCTTTTTGTTATCAGGGACGTTAGGACAGTTGGGAAAACATCAATGGGGGTCTTTGGGTGAAGTGGGAATTCTTTGTACCACTCATAACTTTTCTGTCATTTTGAAATAAGTTTCAAAACAAAAAAGTGTGTGTGTGTGTATATATAATATATTATATACAAATAAAATCACTAGCATTTCCGTACTTCAGATATGTGTAATGCTGTTATAAAAAAAAAAACACACAAAACAAAACAAAACAAAACAACAGCCCAACAGGTGTGGCTCAGTGGTTGAGCATCGACCCAGGAGATCAGGGTTCGATTCCTGATCAGGACACATGACCAGGTGCACAGGAGGCAACTGGTCAATGTTTTTTCTCTCTCTCCCTTCTCCTTTCCCTTTCTCTGTAACAATCAATAAAAAATCATATTTAAAATCTACTTTGAAAAAAAAGATATAATTGTTTGCATCTCCACTTGTTCCTGAGTTAATTAAAAGTTAATGAATGGGCCCTGGCTTGTGTGCTCAGTGGTTAGAGCATTGGCCTGCACTGCAGGGTTCTGGGTTTGATTCCTAGTCAAGGGTACTACCTGGGTTACAGGTTTGATCCCCAGCCTGGTCAGGGTACATGTGGGAGTCAATCAATTGATGTGTCTCTCTCGCATTGATGTTTCTCTCTCTTCCTCTCTCTCTCCCCTTTCCCTCCACTATCTTTAAAAACTAATGGGGGAAAATTAGGTGAGGATTAACAATAAAATAAAAAAGTTAATGAGTGGAGTATTTTTAAATCTCTGGGACATTTACTTATAACTTGCATAAACTGAGAATGGATAATGTATGCATCCTTAATTGGTCAGTCTTGGTTTTCTTCTAATACATCTCCATATCATCAATATGGAGCATACTTCATATGTGTTACATGTTGCCCCCTAGCCTAATTGCTCTTGGAAATGGACACCGGCACCGGGGTTTCGAGGACAGTCTTCACCCCTGGATGGTAACACAGCACCCTGAACAATGAGAGAAGCAAACCCACAGCCATTTGTTATTCTTTTCTTCTAACAATAGCCAGTCAACTAAAGTCACCTAAAGGTACTCTAATATTTGATTCAAAAATAAAAGTAAGCTTTAAATGGTAACTCACTATTATTAACTTAGGATAGGATATCAACATGAAATGGCTTTGTGATTTGTAAAACTTTCCTCCAAATGGGCTGTGGTGTCGCCCCCATTTCCCAAGAAGCAGGAACCATTGACACATCTGCATCTTATTTCTAGTGACTTTGCTACTCATCAGTCCCATAAGACCTGCTCTGTGCACACAACCTAGAGAGTTCTCACAAACCTAACGTTGAGTGAGGGAAGCCAGGCACAAAAGAGCATGTCCGGTGTGGTTCCTTTCTATGAAGTACACAAAAGGTCCAAACTCACCTTAGGTGTCAGGATTGTAAAACACCCTGAGGAGGGGACAGGGGCTGACTGGAAGAGGTCCTGGTGCGGACCATGCTGATAATATGCAAGTTCTTGCTCTGGGGCAGTGGTTTAGCTGACTGTGCTGCTTTGTGAAAATTCGTCCAACTGTTCACATAGGATTTGTGCACTTGTCTGAATTTACATCAGACTGCAATGCAGAGATTTAAAAATGTCCAGTTTTTAAATGACCAGCTGCACTCTGCTTCTCTACCAAGTCTGCGGCAGGGTAGGCCCTCTCTGCAGCCCCAGCAGCTGGAGGTAGAAAATCAACATGTTCTCAAATATGTCCGTGCTTTATTCTTCTAGCTGCCAGCCCATCTGGCATCTTAGGAGTAGGGAGAACTGAGGGACAGAGACGATGTCTTCCCAATTAACAAAGAATAGGCTGGTCCTTCTCACTGTGCCTCAACAGGCTCCTTGCGATTCCAGGCTCCTTTCCTATGTACTGGCATTTGACCACCTCTCCTACAGTCCACCGTCAATGCAGCATCCTCTGATGCCTCTTACTTCCATGCTTCTGAGGTTGTGGCAAGCCTGTGGGGCCATCACCCATGCCACCAAGAAAGAAAGAATAGAAGGTTTTCCTGGGATTCTCTCTCACCCACCACTGTTTTCCAACTCTATTCCTCCAGTTGGGTAGGACCAGGGGTGGTTCAGTGAGTTATCTAAGCAAACTTCTAATTTGAGAGTAAAATACCAGGCTCCCTCCTGGAACTAACATCCCTTGGCTTTCAAGAGAGGAGGGAAGAGCCTGTTCATGAACTGGAACACCCCCAAATACACAACAACTCCCTTGCCCCCCATGAAGAAATTTCACTTCTAGTAAGTGGGAGAATTAGGACTAAAATCCACGGTTTAAAATTTCAGCACACACCCTGTTCTGGTTTTAAGAACCACTGGTCTTTAAATTCTGCCTGTCCTCATGATAGATTGACTTGTCTGGAGTGCTTTGCTAATAGCCACCTTCTCTCTATAGGTAATGTGAAGTAAACCAATCGTATCACCTTAAATGTAGAAATAACTTTTGTTTCCAAACTGGAAACAAAACCACTCCCAAGGAAGTCACTTTTGCAATCACACTTTCCTCCAGCACTTGCTCAGATCTTGAAGAGTTTTCTCACAAACGCTTTTCCAGAAAACCCTGGCAAGGTGGGCTCTCTTGCTTTCTTACTCTTCTTCCCAACACTCAGTCTCTCACTCTTATCATTCCTGTTTTGCAAATTGGAGCTAATTGTGAGAAATTAAGGATAAAAGTTATTTGGCAGCTAGGGAGTTTTTCCATTCCTTTCAGGAAATATGCAACCAAGCTCTGCAAATAAATGAATGCTTAAGTAGGAATCAGTCACTCTTCTCTAAGACAGTCTATTTTTACTTATTTGGCGGAATGCCTCCATCACAGGGCTGCAAGGATGTTATGAGGATAGTTTACTCTACAGATATGTTTACTTGTTCCTGACGAGGCATATGGAAAATGTTCAAGTACTTTTTCACTCCCCCCTCCCTTTGACTTTTACTCAGAATATGATTTATATCTCTACTGCCAAGATTCTGAATAAGAATTTCATGACAAATTTCAAAACCATAGATTTCAATAACAGAATTGGTTCAGATGGAATACATTTGCCTGAGTTTCAAGTATTCAAGATAAAAATCTATTATTATTTTTGAAAGTTTTTGCAAAAATTCTAACAAGTATTTGAGATTACTGGTTGGGTATTTGTGTGTGCATGTGTGTGTGTTGTAGGTTAATCATCATCCAAGGATATCTTTCCATTGATTTCTAGAGAGAGTGGAGAGGGAGAGACAGAGAAACATAGATATGAGAAAGACACATCGATTGGTTGTCTCGGGCATGTGCCCTGAATGGAGCCTGGATTGAGCCTGCAACCAAGGTACCTGCCTTTGACCAGAATCAAACACGGGACCCTCCAGTCTTCAGGCCACTCTACCCACTGAGCCAAACCAGCTAGGGCTGGCTGGTTATTTTTTTTAAAAATATAGCCATCTGGTTATAATATCTAGTTCACATTAAACAATCTTTATTCCCTTTAGTCAAGTCTCAAAATCATATGAAGTAATATCTTCTCCTGCAGCATTTACCAAAGAAAAGAAACTCCTAAAGAAATTTCAATCCAAAATATAGGTAAGGGCCTAATGGAATTAATGATATTTTAAGCAACACAAAGATAATTATAAAAAAACCATCTAATAAATTTCCTGACATACCTAAGATCTAATCTAATAAGAGTAATATGCAAATTAACCATCACTCCAAGACACCTAAGCCACGCCCACCAGCCAATCAGAGTTACTGTATGCAAATTAACCCAGCCAAGATGGCGCCCGGCAGCCATGGAGCTAGAGAAAACAGGAGGCCTCTGTTTGGAGGAAACTGCCTGCCTCAGCCAGCTGGGCCTCTCCTCAAGGCAATATAGTTTCAATTATAGAAGCCATAGAGCTGAAGCAAATAAGAAGCTTTGTTACCTGCCTAGGCCTCTGCTCAAAGCAACAAAGTTTCAATTATAGAAGATAAACCCCAGAAACCTGATTCCAGCCAGCCTCGCTGGGACGTTGGGTCAATGGGAGCTGTGGGCAGCCTGAAAGTGGCCCTCAGCCCCTCACCTAGGCACCCCAGTAGGGACCCAAACCCTGAAGGGGATGTGGGCAGCTTGAAAACGACCCTCAGCCCCTCACCCAGGCTGGCCACACCCCCATGGGGTGAGGGTTCCCACTGGGGTGCTTGGCCAGCCTGCAAACAGCCATCAGCCCCTCATCCAGGCTTGCCAGGCACACCAGCAGGTGGACCTCCCCTGAGGGGTTCCAGATTGCAAGAGGGCACAGGCCAGGCTGAGGGACGCCCCCGAGTGCACAAATTTTTGTGCACTGGGCCCATAGTATAATATAATTGAGTTAAAATGCACTCTCTTTAGAATACTCCGCTCTGGTCAGGAAGTGAAGCACAGTCAATGAACACCTTTTTGTAGTGTGTTAGAAAGAACTTTTCTTTGAACCTATTAGGAACAAGCGAGCTGAGTTAGGTAATAGGTGGGGAGGCAGAGTCCCTACTGAGGACTGGTTGTCCCAACTTGAGAAACCCAGCAGGCACCTGTGATATGTAATCACTCAGATGATGGTTGAGCCAAGGCCGAGGAAACAAGAATAGAAAGCTAGATAGAAGATAATGTAAGAATGTACCAAATGCAGGAAAATCCTGTCCAAATGGGAAAAATGAGAAAAAAGAGTCAGATGGATGAGTCTGGCCAAGGCGTGGCCATCAAATCAAGGTCAGTCCTTTTAATTTAGAACAGGGACAACTACTTTTAAGATTAACACTTAGAACAGAATCAATCTTTTAGCTTAAAACAGCCCTTTAAAAAAAAGCAAAAAATACAATAATTGTATAATATCTTATCTACCATTATAAAAAAACCCAAATTCTAAAAACCAAGTTTCCCCAAGATTGACTCAAGCTCTTTTGGCAGCAAAACATGGTTAAGACTCAGATTAAGTAACTTATTTTTAATTTTGTATTTTCACTTGGTGTGAATATTTATATGTCCACAATAGAAATATCAAAATGTTTGACTATGAGAAGCAGCTGGGAGTGCTATGTAATATACACCCTATGTAATATTTTAGTATCCCCCCGAAGTCCTGAATCCTACCTGGTCCAAGGGTTGTGAAAACACATTATCAATCTGTATCTATACTTTATTTTTTATCAGCTCTGATGACCAAGTTGCTGGACTTAAATACAGCTTCAGTTCTGGCCAAATTAGCAAAAGTTGAAAAAATCATACGCCACATCTCTCCAGAGAAAGACAATACCTGAGGAAAATCTATGGGCTGAAGGTGGGATTCAGTGACCTGTCTGGTGCTCTAGATATGTCAAGGGGGCCAATGACTATATATATATATATATATATATATATATATATATATATATATATATATATATATATATATATATATATATAATGAACTACATAAACCGGCCTGGAAAAAAAGCAAAATAAAAATAAGCAACCATAGCTTAACTCAATCCTGATGAGTAATCTACAAATGTAATAGGTTAAACCATAAAAACATACTGAATGTATTCCAGAATAAGGAAAAAAAAACTTTCACCAAAAGATTTTACCAAAAAAAAGATATTTAATAAGAGAGATGATGCAAGGTGCTGTTTCCAAAAGAAAGAATGCCAGCACCTGCGACAGGTTCAACTGTGCTCTGGCTGAGTTTTTTCCTGCCCTCCCCTTGTCTTTGATAGCAATAATGATAATGTACAGGAACATAATATGCTATTGAAATAAAAAAATGTAACCTTCCTCAGACTTTGCTAATTTAATTAGCTAACTTACTAATTAAATATTACATATTTTCCCAACAAACATCAGACCAATGAACCGCAAAGGCAATTTCAGGTTCGAGTTGAACCCTAGCAAAAAATTTTGTTCTTGATTTTTAAGTATCAAGCATCTGACTGTTAACAATGTCAACTGAAAACACACTGCTAGAATCTTGTAAAAACAGTTTCTAGCATGTTACTGCCTGTATTATTATAGAAAGCCTTATTTTACCAAACCTGGGTGTACTCTCTACTATGTTCATAAGTGTGTGTGTATGAAATTAAACTGAGAAATAAACATGCACTCTCCTCTCTGCTGCCTCTGGTTAATGATGACTGAAAAATACAGTTTTAAACACTAAGCTACTTACAAATTAAATGAATATAGTCCTAGGACCTTGAACAAATATATTTCAGCTAAAGAATAAATGAGCTCAATTGAAGAGGTTTATATTACGGCCCCAGACTTAAACCGTGCTTATATAGATTCTATTATAAAACCCTTCTAAGAGTGCACATGAGCAACAGAAAACATTTCAACGCTCTTACCAACAATGACTTTGATGGACTTTAATTTAAACCATGAGGATGATGTATCTATGAGAACATCAAAACCGTGTTACTGAAATATTTAAACAGCCCCTGCCCAGATTTACAAATTAAATTAGAAAATAGCTTTTTCAGGTCATGCTAAGCTTGAAACTAAAGGGAGTTTAAACAACATACCTCCCTGAAATGTGTGGCAAATGTAATCCCCAAAAGAAACCTCTTTCCACACTCCAGGCCTTCTGACACTTCCTGAAACTTCCACATTCTTCTCATTTTCCCCAGTTAACTGAAGCATTCTGATGCTTCGTCTTTGGAGGTCTTATTTCCTTGGATAAGACTGGTGTTATCTAATGTCTTCAAAGTCATCTAGTGTATTCTAATCACAAAGCGCCGGTCTATTTTGAACGAGAACCCTAGATGCAAATAGAAATGGATACGAGATAAAGACTGATGTAATCCTAGAACCCTATGAACACTAAAAACACATAGGGAAACTCCACACTGTTTATGAATAAATACTCCTCTATTAAGTGAGGATCCTGATTCATTTACTTTTGTAGTATCTCACTACAGTTATGTGGATCATTACACTAAGTTCTACAAAGCAGGAGATTTCAAAATGTTACCTAAATGTTGGCATTTCATGTAACAACCTTTGTTTGCAGTGCTTTGTATGGTACTGAGTATAAATGGGTTTAGTAAAAGGTTTTTCCTTATAGTGACAAGTGGCTGATCAGTGGGGACTGCAAATGACAGTACCAAAATAAATACAGCTTGCGACATTTGCTGCTTTGAATCAAATTTCTTGGTCATTTTATTTCCTGAGGAAACTCAGGTTTGTTAAAGTGCATTGTTAAGATTTGATTGAAAATATTAAAGACAATAATCCTGGATAAGGAATTCTTTAGGTTAGTAGAAATAAAGTTTCTCAAAATACTTTTAGAAAGCCAGTGCTTTAATTACTTCTCAAGTAGTAACTCTTATTTGAAGAACTAACTTGCAAAAACTAACGCTGAAAATCCTTCACCACCGGTGTAGTCAACACCATTTGCAACTTGAAATTATATATATATATATAATTTTAAATGACCCACTCAAAGCCAAAGCATAAATAAAGTCTGCCTTTTAGAAATATTATGTATATGAGTTATCCGGGAGGTTTTTAAAAAATGGGTACTGCGACTCAAGACTGTATTGTCATGCATCAGCTTTTTAACAAACGCTGTCTTTTTACCTGATATTCCACCATAGATCTCTTCAGCTATCCTAGCTGCTTCTTTTCTATTTCCTTTGACGACATAGAAATGGGTTAGCAGAGCCAAAAAAACTTTAATTAAAAGCTTGAAGAAAAGAAAAGTAGCAAACATGGTAATAAAAATGTTTTTAAAGCCATAGAAAAGAGAACCATCTTCCATTTTGGCTTACACTCTGCACAGGTTCTCAGGACTGCAAAATTTCACTGAGTTGTAATTGGTATCATATAACATCTATTTTAAACCTGGCCCTCAGTGTCCTGTCACGGAGAACTCATTTTGTAGGTTCTAAGCTAACTGTGACTTGGTGACTTCATGTTCTGACATTCACAGCAAGGTTAAACAAACTAAAGAAACTTCCTTCCAACCAGAAACAGTCATTAATTGTAGACCTGTGTTCCTCAGTGCTATCTAACAAACAGGATTCACATGCAAACCATTTTTATCCCTAAATCCCAATTTTTGCTATATTATGTTGGAAGGCAGAAAACAAACTTCTCAGATCCCACAGGGAACAAGGCAAGTTTTTTTGAAGTTCATACAAAGAAGTGCAAATACATCCTTTGTTCTTGGTGGGAAGTACTAGCTCCTGGAACACTTTTTTGTCTTCATTCTGAGGTTCATGGGAGATAAAGCCCAATTCTAAACTATGACCAGTTACAAAAGACAATTTACTCTAAGGCAGTATTTATAACAGGCCCACCTTGGATGGCTCTCCACGTGGAAGTATTAGACCACTTACTATAATCATTTCATCCATGACAATGACTCCCAGCAAGATAATTCCCCATTTCAAGTGTTCATAAAGATGGTACCTCTCTCTCTCTGGAAAATGCAAGCTATCCTTGATCATGGTAGAATTATAATGAAATGGATGATGATGATCCCTAGGTTCTGGGTGAAGGACCCAAAGATTCTACAAACCTTCCCTAGTTGGTCAGTTGTAAGCTTAATTGTTCAACATGCATCAGCTTGATTTATTTTTAATTTTCCACACCTAGGAAAGAGGTGAGGCGAATCTAGGTCTCCTCTTTCATTCGTGGCTGTATTAGGTTTTCTGTTTCTGCAACCAATTAGAAAAGATAAACCAAAATAAAATTATAAGAGCAGATGAAATAAATCTTACGTAATAAATGCTTTATGCAAAAAATACAGAAGTTTCTCCTAGCACTCAGTCAAATTAGAATGGCTACCTATAAAGAACTATTTCCCTATACTTTGTTAAAAGGCTGGTGCATGAGAATACTGTCTTGCGTTACAATACAAAGTACATCACTACAGTGTCAAAATAAGGATCTTATATCCTCTGATACAGCATGGAGGGACCTGGAGAGTATTATGCTAAGCAAAATAAACCAGTCAGAGAAAGACAAGTACAATGTGATCTAACTCTTATGTGGAATCTAAAGAAAATAAACTGATAAACAAAATAGATCCAGACATAGAAGCATGGAACAGATTGTTGAATCTCAGAGGGAAGGTGGGGGTGGGTGGTGGGAAGAGATCAACCAAAGAGCTTATATGCATATATGCATAACAGGCCCACCTTGGATGGCTCTCCAAGTGGAAGTGTCATATTGGAAGCATTAGACATAGACAATAAGGTGGTGAGGTCTGGGGCGACGGTAGGGGGGGCAGGCTAGAAGGAATCAATGGGGAAAAAAGGGGGACATCTGTATAACTTTCCACAATAAAGATAAAAAAATACATAAATACCTTGTATTATTTCTATCCTCAGGAATAGATATTAATGTATAGGGTTGACTTTACCAAGCTTATCTTAATTACCTGGTAGAGTGCCAGTGTACAAAAATACATGGATGAACACAAGTATTTTAGCTCTTTTCATGTCTCTTTCTTCAACTGTGCTCTATGAAAGGTAATTATTTACTCATGTCAGTCCAGTAATGTAGATTGTAATCTATAACATCATTCAATCTTGTTTTAGCCTTGATTTCCATTTAAAGCCAAGGTTTAAACCTTTTATGTTAAACCATAAAAACATATTGAATGCAGTTTGACATACCAGAAAGTTGGTCATGGGAAGCTCAACTTTTTTAAGCTTCAAATGGCTATCGATACTATTCCTGAGAGACCATCTTCACATTTGAGATGGGTGTCAAAGACTCCTGAAGTAAGGAGTCAATTCACAGTATCTTTTACAGAAGATAAAATCATCTACAGCACCAGCATGTCTCAGCCTCCGCGCTATTGACATGTTGGGCCACATCTTTCTTTGTTGTCGGAGGCCATCCAAAAGCATTGGAGGGCATCTAGCAGCATCCCTGATCTCCACACACTCGCTGCCAGTGCCTCACTCCCATCCAGTTGTAACAACCAGAAATGTGTCCAGAACATCACTGCCGGATATTCCATAGGGAGAAAATCACCACCCCTTTTCGGCTCCCAACCACTGAGCCATACCCCAACATAAACGATCAAGAAAAATGAACTCCCTAAAGAACTGATGACTACAAATCAAATTCTGCATTGAACTTTAATTTTCGGAATAACCTATTTTAAAAATTCAGTCACTGGATGCTATAATATAACCACATCTAGCCAATTCTTTTGGGAATGCAGAGGATAAAGAAGGCTTTAAAAATATTTCACAAGCCCAGCCAGTGTGGCTCAGTAGCTGAGCATCAACCTATGAACCACGAAGTCATAGTTAGATTCCTGGTCAGGGCACATGCCCAAGTTGCGAGCTCAGTCCCCAGTGTGGAGTGCGCAAGAGGCAGCTGATCAATGATTTTCTCTCACCATTGTTTCTCTCTCTCTCCCTCTCCCTTCCTCTCTGAAATTAATAAAAATATTTTTTTTGAAAAAAATATTTCATAAAAGTAAAAACAGATCTATATCCTGAGTTTGCCAAACATAAGTTTCGGAATAAGATAAATCAGAATGTACCAATGTAGGTGACTGCTTTCCACTGCTTCCAACAAAAGGGATTGGAGAAGCTGCATTTCTGTAAATAAAATTACAATTCAAATTTCTCTTAAAATAGCATACAAGACAAAGTACAATTATGTAGTTCACATACACAACAGTTAATAGATGTATTCATTTGTCTCATGTGGTAACTCTAGCACAGTGCAAAACAGGGATTTGTTTGGATCAGGAAACAAAGGCACAATTGAACTTGCTAACCCATGAGTAAGAGAGAGAATGCATTCTAGGAAAAAAAGATGACAGAGTAATTCATCATGGGAAGGATATTTCCTTTTATACTAAGAGACATAGCAACAAATCAAATTGCACTGAAAAGATGACGTATTATAGAATTGTACACCTAAAGCCTATGTAATTTTCTTAACCAATGCCACAACAATAAGTTCAATAAAAAATTTTCTTAACAGAAAGCATAGAAGAGAAGGGGGAGGGGAGCGCTAATAAACTAGTAAATAAAATTCTGGTCATAAAAAAGACAAACTCAGAAAATTGTGAAAATGGTATTTTGGTCTTTATTTTTCTAGGACATGTAGAATGTTTTCATAAATCAGTTTTACATGTGATATTTTTTGTAACATCATTAAGAAACACATTTTTCATAAAATCCTCATTACTGCAAATTCACTTGCAAATAAATGTAAGTTGAGGGTAGAACAATATGTTTGCACATATTAACCAGTGCAACACTGACAGTTTCAATTACAGTATCTGGGAAGCCTGAAAATGATTTAGCAAAATAAGCACATTTACTTCCACTTATCAAAAAAATCAAAATAATTTTAATTTGCAAATTATATATTTTACATGCAAGAACTTTAATGCCTATGTCCACCTGAAATAAGTGACAACAATAATTTTGAAAATAATATGCCAAGAAACAAAAACATAAGAAAAAACAGGTGTGCCTTTGAAAATTGCTGAATAAAACCAAATGTTACAGTTTCTCACTTTATGGTGAAGATTGGCACTATTTATTCCTATTTATATAAGTCAGTTCCTGTGCATAAAAATCCCAGTAAGATTTAATGGTTTGGGTCAGTCCATTTTTCTTTAACTAAAGAATGCATAACTTCTAGATTTAAAAATTGCATTCTTGCATTTGTGTTTTAGTATGAAACACGAATATACTTCTTTATATCAGTGCCAACTGGCTAATAGGCTTGTTAAGATACTTTTTAAAAAGTTGTGTAAATATTGTCATTTAAAAAAAAAATCCTGTACATAATCACAATACTGCCAGAATCTATGTAGTGTACCCACATGTGCCTATTTCTTTCCATTTCAATCCTTTATCACAAAAATGTATTCAAAGTAGTTCGGTAAGACACACCATGTGGATAATTTGGGGTTTTAAAACCCATGGCTCTGGGCAACAATTACAGTTAACAACGCATCCATCCACAAAGAGACTTGTATTCTTTAAATTTTCAGACTCAATTCACCAGGAAAAAACATTCTGGGGGAGAGACTCTTTTTGCACACTGACAATACTTATCAGATATCAGCTAGGCCACAAGTGAAGGGACTTCTCCCAAAGGTACAGGGTAGCAGCTGAGTTTGAGATGACACATCTCATACATTCTGCTCGGAAAACGTGAAGGCATTTACAGAGAACTAAATTATGCGCTGAAAGATGTGGAGGGTTCGTCTCTGCACTCTCATCGACAGTGGTATCGGTCCCTAGTAATTAAAGAGCAAACAGCATTTTCATAAACGCAACTGAAAGTGAAGGCTCTACCTAGAAGAATGCATACAGCAGGATCAAAGTACTCGGAGCGTATCGGCAACTGTTTCGTGGCATTAAAAGCATGAGCATTTTTGGCATGTTGTATGGTTTACCATTTCATGTCAAGTGACTACAATGAAGTGAGCCATTTGAGTGGTAAACAGTGAAAGCACCCTGGTCCTTCAGGGCAGAAAGTGTCTAGTTCAATGTTCTACACATAGTAGGCGCTTAAAGAAGGCTAGTACCTGACAGACCTTCTTATTCAAGAAACCTGCTGATTATATGTAACACTTACTGAGTGTTCCCAATAAAAGGTTAAGAACATGACTTAAATATCTAATAAAGTCGCATGGACATGACTTCAAATAGTTCATAGGGTTGTTGTACTTCTCTAAAGGAAACTTGTAAACATCTGGTGAATATCTAATTAATGGCAGAACATTTAAATTGGCCAAAAGAAAAAAATTGCCCAGAAAACATTTGGCCCTTCAGCACCCAAAGCTCCCAAAATATGTGAACACATTTCTGCTAGAAGGATTTCAGAAATATGAAAAAATATCATACCTGAGTGACTTAAATAGGTTCTCTCTTAACTTTTAAGTGCAAGGAGTTTCTACACTCAGGAATTGCATAAGTTATCTTTCCTCAAAGTAAAACATTGAATGATATAGAGGTAGCACAACTTACTAAATTAACTTTTAAAAAAAGGGAAAAGCAAGGTCATTTTCAATAGGCTTAATATAATAGCACTGTTACAAATATTTAAAATCTTCCAATCCAGGCTTCTTTCTACCTGGTTTCGAACATTTCATTATTCCTGCCCTCTTTCCTACTATAAGGAGATTGATTAGTCCAGGCACCCTTTGGCCCTGTGGCGTCGACTGCCACATCAATGAGAGAATCTGGAGTCATCCATCTCAGGAAAGTGAGGAAGAAAAAGTTGAATACGGCCAACAGAGAAAAAATGTAGCCTGTTACTGGGCCACAGTGAGACATGAGTCTTTCCAGTCGTTTGTCCATTGGTAACACAATTTCTCCTGAGACACGATTGTACACCTGGTGGAAGAGAGGCCGAGAATGAGCGCTGTGATCTAAAATAAACAAAGACCAGGAATGTGTTTATGGACAGAAACAGAAGTCGCTTACATTTCACTGTTGTTGTTACAGAGGTGATGTGGTTAATGAAATTCATTACAGTAATGTATTGCCTTTTAATTCATCACTCATGGAGTACTTATTCTGGACAGAACACCAGGCTAGATGCCATGTGATACAGACGAATATGCCACAGCTCCTGTCTCCCAGGGCATCACCATCAACTTTAACCCAACTATGAGAAGTCTGAAGTCCCAAGGGTTTGGAACTGCTCTTCAGGTCACCTCTGTGGAGGCCATATTTAATTCAGCAGTGACTTCCTGAAGCAGGGCTGGCCTTCTAAGATTCCCTGGCTTGGCTGAGAATGTCTTTCCACTCTCTGGTGGACACCAACCACAATCAGAGAGTCACCAGCTAGTGTGCTTCTTTCTGGGTACAGGCTGGCTCTTCTGTCAACAGCTACATGAGGCCTGCTGCTGAGCACAGATGGTGAGAATATTCAGAAACATTTCATGGAGTCCAAATGAAAGAAGGGGGAAAGAGATGGGGGAACTCTTAGATGGTATAGGTCAGGGGTGGGGAATCTTTTCTCTGTCAAGAGCCATTTGGATATTTATAACATCATTCGCTTCATATAACTCACTTCATAGAAATGTATGTTGCTATGAAAAAAGCGCCTAGATTTACTGAATTTTGAGTCCCACCTGCAGTTGCCTTGGCAGAGCCAAAACAAATGATTTCATAGGCTTTATACGGCCCATGGGCCAGATTGCCGCCCCGCCTCCCTTGGAATAGGTCAAACACTGGCAAAGAAAACAAAGTTTATTGCTGAGAACTGACAGTAGATGACTTGCTTTGTAAATCATTAAGCACTAAACTTGGAAATATTTTTAAAACACACACAAAGATCTTTAAACATGCTTATTTGAACACATCCAATGGGCCAGCATTCATTTTAATCATATCTGAGCATCAGCTGTGCTCCTTCTCCTGTATCAATGAGATCTGTAAAGAATCTCCTTTTGAGCACAAGAAAGTTACGATGTGCAACACAAATTCTGTAGGCCAATGGCCTTTGAAAGATATAAGATGTTTCATCTAGCTCTTCTACCCCAAGGGTATTTAGAATACTTTTGAATCAGAATTATGTTGCGAATTATACTGAGAATGGTGAATCACAATCGTTCAATTTTCTAAAAAGCAGTTAAACTAAGGAGGAGGAGTTGAAAGGGATCAAAATGTCCTGCGTGGGACAGGTAGAATTAAAAGAGCAAGTACAAACTGACCTGTGTGTCCGCCTTTATTTTCAGGTCAATTAATTTATGCCCTTAAGCTACAAAGTAATTTACTACTATGAAGAGAATAATAGGTTAATCCATTAACAAGGACTAACTTTGTTTTCTGAATGCATACTATAAATCACCATAGAGTTTAAAACAGAGAAAATATAGATGTTCCACTATTACTTTAAGTAAAACTATAAGAAAATATGTGGTTAAAAAATACTAATTAGCTCCTTTAATATATGCTGACATGTTGTCACCAGAGATCTTTGCCCCGAACTTAGTGTCTGTAGTAGCTCAGACTTGCGAGGTTTACATGATGTGATCAAGAAAGTGAAGCCACAACTTACGAAGCCATGGTGACCAAGCAGAGTAGAGTATCACTGAAAAAAAACTGTCTAACCAAATATCCCTGCCAACCATTCTCAAATTCCACCTAAAGGGTCATATTAGAATCAAGGGAATGGATGGAGTGGGGGTGGGGGCAGGCAGGGGGGCAAGAAGATGGAATGAACAGCTCCTGAAAAGGTGATTCTGACATGTATTCCTGGCAGATAATCAGTGCTACACTCCAACCTCCAAAGGAAAAATGCAGTTATTTCATAAGGATAGAGATACCGCAAAATTCCTAGAATCTGAGAGTGTCTCCGAGACATTTCAGTCAAAACTGTTAACTCAGCCCAGCTGTCGTGGCTCTGTGGTTGTCGACCCATGAACCAGGAGGTCAAGATTTGATTCCAGGTCGGGCACATGCCCAGGTTTCCGGCTCGAACCCCAGTAGAGGGTGTGCAGGAGGCAGCCGATTGATGATTCTCTCTCATTACTGATGTTTCTATCTCCCTCTCCACTCCTCTCTGAAATGAAGAAAAATATGTATTTTTAAAAAGCTATTAACTCAAATATCTCACACTTCAATGAAAAATGTATGTGACCATTTTTACAGATAAGAGTTTCCCTGCACTTATATTCAAATATGAGTTCATCTTATGTATGGGAATTTATAAATTAAACCAGATAAGAGAGGCTTACAGCAAAGAGCTATTCTGCCCACTCGGAGGCTCCATACTTTGCTCTCTATTCTGGCTAAAAACTAGCTGCTCCACTGAGTACAGTGAGGGCATAAAGCACTCGTCTAAACTACTATCTCTTCCATGCTCCCAACTGACTGAGCTCCTAGTTCACAATTTTTCTATACTGACAAGCAGAGTGTTGCCCCCAGCGTGTTACCTGGTAAGAAGAAGCATGAAGCAGATGAAGTAATGAGAGTAAACAAAGGACAAAACCGAGTGGAATAAATAAAGTTCCTAACTGGAAACAAGGAAGCAATTCCCCCAGTCACACTCGCCCACCTGAGGGTGTTAATCTCTATCATGTACCTATCCTCCTGGAAGTTCTCTATTACTGCTTTTTTCTGTGTGATCATACTCCTGACATTTGTCATGTGTATTTTGAATTCAAACTTATTATGTTCTCCATCAGCCCAAAGCTGAAAAAACCCTTTTCCTGTAGAAAACCACAGTAGTTAGCAAAAGTGACACAAGTGTTTTAGGAAACAGCCTGAATTAAATAGTTGCAAGCTATACAGTTGCTGCAACCAGACTAAGCAAAACCATATATTTCGAATACTTTAGTATTCTAAACAGCCTCAAGAAAAGGCCTTATAGATTTTAATATTACTTCTGCCTCTAACAGCTATGACTTCTGGAAAATTAAGTGTAGACGGCATTGCTGCTACTTGCAGATGTCAAATGTAATGATTTGACGAGAAACATAAATATAGCAAAAGTACACAGCTCACTTCTCTTCATTTGGGAGAGACTTAATAAATGTAAGCAATAGAACAAAAACGGTAAACCTGTACAAGAAAAAGCCGATATGTACATGAAACCTCAGGAATTCAGACACAATCTTCAAATACCCTTTTCTGGGCAAGTGACATACTTTTTCCGTTCTCTCCGCAACATTCCTCCAGGTGTAGAAAGTTTTTACTATGTTGTGGATTTTTTCTGGAGCTGGCAATACTCCGGACTTCAGCTGGGCAATAGCTTTCTCCAATCCCGCACACAAGGATTTTACAGAAGGCTCACATAAAATAATAAGATTATCTGGAAGTACTTCGGGAATTCCACCAACCCTGGTACTTACGACCTTAAAAAGAAAACAAACAAACAAAAAAAACATGGTCCATCATAATTCACATCTCAGGAAAATTAGCAAAACCAACTTAAAAGAATTACTACAGAATCTGTCTGATCAGTTTTCAAAATACATGCACAGAAACCCCAATAACGGAAGCCCTCAATGCTTTTTACCTGTAAACCACAACTGGCAGCTTCCACAATAGCCATGCAGAATGCTTCAGTAAGGGAAGTATTAAGAAAGATATGTCCTTGAACTAAGACATTTCTAACATCCTTGTGTTCTAAGGCTCCCAAGAGACGCACTCTGATTTTTGAAATGAGAGAAGAAAGAGGACAGTGAAAATCATGCTATGGATAAAAGGAATACAATTTATAAGCCAAGCGTGCTATTCATATTATACTCAGACTTTTACTGGTCCTAATGCTTTCTACCACAAAAAATTCATATTGCCAAACTCTGATCTAAAAGAAACAGTCTTATTAAGTAGGTTGATTAAAACACAAGCAGCTAACATATCAAATTTCATCGTTTCCAAAGTGAGTTTGCATTTAATGGAAATAGGAATACACTTTAATGAGTAAATGTCAGTGTCATTTCTAAACAAGAGAACACCCCCTTTAAACTAATGTTTCACAGGCACACCCCTCGCATGGTATCCAAGTTACTGAGGAAGAGACATGTTCACATCTGTATATGCAAAACTGACATGATTTGGGCCATGCTATGTATTTATTTTTTTAAATATATATCTCTTAAATACATCTGGAACATCTCTTTGTGCCTTCCAGAATGCTTACAATCACTGCCCCGTAAAGTAATATTGGGCTAACAAAAAAATAAATAAAATTGTGAATTCTTTAACTATGGCTTCATATATATATATATATATATATATATATATATATATATATATATATTTTTTTTTTTTTTTTAATAAGCCTTGTACTACATTTTACATCAAATGCATGTGTAGGAAAAGCATCCCACTTACTGCAGGCATGTAGCCAAAACCCAATTTAGATCACTGATACTTTCTCACCCAAGACAATATGAAAGCCATCAATACCTGTCATGTAGCTGGTATCTTTCCCGTAATTCTTCCAAAATTATTCTCTTTGGTCCCTCTCCTCCAATTATGAAATTTAAATCTTGATATTTCTGACAGAGTTCAGGTATTATACCACTAAGCAAATCGGTGCCTGGAAATAGAAAATAAAGTTAAATGTTAGAGATATTCATGTTTAAACGTTTTTTCAAAAAAACAATCATCAGAACTACTGCGAATCCACTCTGAAAATTATTAGCTGTGCCCTCCTTATGTAGAGAAATGAATCTCTTAAACCTTTCCTGGGAGGGCAGAATCATTCACAAACTGCCAGAAGCCCCCCCAAGAGTTGCAATTCTTAAAGATACACACACTGGCATCCATTGTTACCTTCCATACATCCGTTAAGTGTACTATTCTGTTTTCATTTCAGTATAATGTTAAGTTATTCACTTGTGTTTATACACTGCTCATTCATAGGAAAGGTATTTGAGGTAGGTAACGTTTGAGTTCAAGTTTTCTACAGAGCAGGACAGCTGACTGGAGATCCAGATCTCATGCCAGCCTTTTAACAAGCAAGGCCTTTGATGATGGGAAAAGTTCGTGAGAGAGAATATTAAGAGACCTATGTACGTCAAGTCCAAGGTCTCTTTCCTCTATCAAGTTCTACTACCTATTATGATTCCACTTCCTGACACAGGAAAGGGATAAGCAATAAAAGTGTAACTGCTGTCCTGTCGTCACTTTGTGCAGAGCGCAATCTACACAGAGGATTCTGCGGTGAATACTTTAGTATTAGCAAAATTTAAAGGAACAGTCCATCTAAGCCAGCTATAACCCACTTCCCCAAAGGAGGGTAAGTGAAGGTGGCAGGACCCATCAGCCAGGCCATTACATTCCAGAGAACAGAAGTGTGCATTTCTGTCCTTTTTTTTTCCTAATGAAACATTTTTCTTATAATATGTACATACAACCTCCAGTAATGTGAAGTAATAAAACGAATCATGCCCTACTAGTCTGAAAGTGGCCATCCAAAGTAATAGCAATGTTGATACTATTTGAGAAGCTAACTCATTACCAATTACAGATTGCACACAAAGTAAAAATGCAAAACCCAGGTAGCTTATTCATTTAAGAAATGCATACATACACACACATACACGTGAGAATCACACTATCAATCTTCCCAAATATAAGCTGATCAATTATAAAAAAGATGGTGGGAGATATACAGGGTGTCCCCCCAAAAATGTATACACACTTTAACAGCTGATATATCACTCAATTTTGAAAATGAAATGCATTTTAATAAACACTATCATTATACTTATTCAAAGTGTGTATACACTTTTTGAGACACCCTTTATATAGGTCATTTTTATTAAATAATTCAAAATAGGATTTAAGTAAACTCTGCTAGTATTTTCAAAATGATTGCACTAACATAAATTCACATGTGGTTGTTCTGAATTATGAAGGCTTCTCATTAAAATTTTAGCTATCTTTGTTTCAAGTCTATTACCAAATCTATCAATTGGATTTCTAGATGAACAAGAAAGTGGCTTAATGACTTAACATTTAGCCTCCTATAATTATTACATTTTCCTTCTTTCTCTCCCCACTCTCCCTTCTAATACAAATGTTAAGAACTCATTCTTTAAGTAGAAACTAACACATATAGAGTAATAATTGTAATTACTGGTAATAGCTAACATTTACTGAGTGCTATGTCAGGCAATATACTTTAAATATGTCATTTATTCCTGACTACTGCCTTATGAGAAATTGAACTGATGAATATTGTCAACTATCTGTATTATTTTAAGAATAAAAGGTTTTCCCCCACAAAAAAAAGTTCTGGTGCCTCTAAGAAGAGTCTAACACAGTGGAACATATAAAAGGAATTTCAATCTCCCGTTACCCAAATTGGACAAGGAAAATTCCTGATTCGAACTGTTTTAGAGATCAATCCAACAATATTTTAAAGAATCTTCTGAATCTGTACTTAAGATAATGGTGGTTGGGCCAGGGTGGAGGAAACAGACCTGAACTCAGGAAGAGCTGAACTCATGTTTGTCATCTGTTACTTACTGTGTAACCTGATCGAATTACTTACCCTCTCTGAGACTGTTACATGCACATAACAAATACCCTACAGCTGCTGGGAGGGTCAAGTGAAGCAGGGTACCATGCACAGGCTTTATCAACTGCAGAACATAAACATAAGCTGTCATTACCAATGTCAGCAGAAGTAAGTGGGTTGTGCCTGCACATTCGCAGCAGCACTGTGAACTCTCACTGAGCAAAAAGGGACTTAAGAAAAGAGGGAAGAAGCCGGCCAGGAAACCTGGGTGGTAAGAATTCTGATTTCTCCTGTTCCTTACTTAATACATTCCGGTGGACCTTTACTATCTGGTCCAAATGAACACCTAAGGAAATTAATTTGTGAATCATTAATGGACCATTAATAGAACTGCTCACTTCTGGGCTATAGAATGTTAATTTTTGCATGACGTCTGGCATATGGAAAGGGTTCGGTAAGTGTTAAGTTATCGAATTGAGAACAGGAAAGGCTATAACCTCACCCTGTTGGTAGTTATCCTAGCTGGTTAAAATACCATAACTACTGAAGTACATGTAACAAGTTTAATCACTGTATAGTTAATTTTGCTCTGATCCTTAACCATGCATGCATCATACTTCCTTAGCTAGCTATCCCCAAAAGATATACTATTGGATTAAAAAACATTGTAAACACATTTTCTAAGTTACAACAAACACATCAGCAATATCCTGAGGGATTCAGAATCTAGAATGCTGGTCAATTACATCTTCTTGGTTAGAGGATGACAGCATCTCATTGCTTTTAACCCAGAAAACGCAGTTCAATAAGTTTTCTCACCAACCTCTGCTTAAGAGCCTGACCAACCACGGTTCTCTATTACAACAGCCCTAGTACACTTGTATACTCCTGATCCCACCACTAACCTTCACACTTACCAAGAATCAGCGGTGTTGTCCCCAGATCTGTCTGTCAGATGCACTCGTTATTATGTTGGGCAATTTAATTAAAAGCACCCAAACTGACAAAACGAGTTTCTATGAAACTAAGCTGAACAGTTTGAAGAATAGTCACAGGAAAAAACTCTTATCATATTAGGGGGTATCCTAAATCACTATATAAAATCAAAAACAAATGACCTGGAAGGACGTTACTTCATATGCCTTTAGGGTCTCACCCCATTTAAAAGAAACCAAACTGGCAATTGTAAATGATGCTTTTTGAACATAACTGTGCAGGAAAAATGATGCAGCTAAAATCAGTGGGACCTGTACTCTTAAGCCTGAAGGGCTACATCAAACTGTTGGTAATTCAGTGCACATTAATATTTGGATTTGAACTCAAACATTTAAGGGGAGGTTATATATTATCTTTTTAATGATTCTCTACTTTAACTCTGATTACTAGATAGGTTTTCAAAAAGCATCCAGAAACCATTTATGTTTGGATTAGCCAGACTGTTTCAGACAGTAAATGAGGCTCTACAAATTCTACTGCAGGGACATGAAGTGCTGCAGAGGCACTAAAAAAGTCCTTCTAGATAACAGCAAAACACTCATCAAGTACAAACTGGGCTAAGTACTTCATAGGAACCATCAATGAATTCTCACGTGATTCCCACTGTTAACCCAAATTACACAAATGAAAATACTGAGACTCGGAGATGTTTTGTAGGTTGACATCAATCACACCTTGGGACATCACCGTCCTTTCCTTCTTCACTTACCTGACAATATGTCACTAACGTCTTATCTATGATTAAATGAAAAACAGTAATGGCAGAACAAGCTCAATGATTTTGAATATATGCATAAAAAAAGACAAGTTTTCACTTTTGTGCTTTTGTTTTCAAAATATCTGCATAGAAAAGACATTACTTTTGCAATCATAAATTGGTGGTGGTCCCAGCCCTGTACTTCTTACTGCATGCCTAGGGCTGTTTTAACTTTTAAAAAGACCTGATACGGCCCTAACCGGTTTGGCTCAGTGGATAGAGCATTGGCCTGCAGACTCAAGGGTCCCAGGTTCGATTCTGGTCAAGGGCATGTACCTTGGTTGCGGGCACATCCCTGGTGGGAAGTGTGCAGGAGGCAGCTGATCAGTGTTTCTCTCTCATCAATGTTTCTAACTCTCTATCCCTCTCCCTTCCTCCCTGTAAAAAATCAATAAAATATATTTAAAAATAAAAAAAAATAAAAAGACCTGATCCGGGTACAGCCGATGTGGCTCAGTGGCTGAGTGTCGACCTATGAACCAAGAGGTCATGGTTCAATTCGTGGCCAGGGTACATGCCTGAGTTGTGGGCTCAATCCCTAGTAGGTTGCATGCAGGAGGCAGTCGTTCAATGATTCTCTCACCATTGATGTTTCTACCTCTCTATCCCTCTCCCTTCCTCTAGCTGAAATCAATAAAAACATATTTTTAAAAATGAAATTATTAAAGACCTAATCCTGATCTGTTACACAGCATCAGGTTTGTTTTATAAGTAACTATTAAAATACCAAAGTGGGGGAGGGGGGAGGCAGCATTCACCACTGTTCCAAAGTTTTCATTTTGAATGCATGAAACAATATTCAGCCTTTCTTTGCTGTATTTAATGCAGCAGTCATAAAACCATGAAACAAAATAAAGAGCCAAACAATCATTATAAACAAGTATTCAACAGTTTTCTATAAGAAAAAAAAACACAACTCTGTGCAGGGCAGCTATTGTTTCATTACCTTTTCTGTAAACAAGTCTGCTGACAATAACAACAGTTATGCTATCATGCCTTCTAAATGGGTCTGGAGTGAAGTCAGTAGGATCTACGGCATTAGGAATGACGGACACTATTTCAGGAGTCAGTGCTGCTCTTAGCACAGTGTTTTCCTTACTAGTGTAAGAGACACAAATTATGTGGTTTGTGTCACACAGAGAGACAGTTAGAAGCTTGTTTGTAAGCACCGAGCTGACATCAGCAAATCCAAAAAGGGAATGGTCCGTGAAGACTGTGTGGAGCCCCATTGTCTTGGCGTGGAAGAGCGCGTCATGGGCCATGGCAGAAAACGAACTATGTGAGTGGATTATGGTGACTCTCTCTCGAACGAATATGTACCTGAGCAAAGGCAGACTGTGAAAGAGGGTTGTGGCTGTAGATTGGTTGTACATAACTTTCAGAGGCAAGTAATAGACTTTGAGGCCTTTCGTGAGGTAACGGACGCCTTTTCGATTTCCGTAAGCATGGGTGACAACTATGACTTTGTGTCCTCTTTCAATCAGGCACTGAGAGAGCTGGTAAATGTGGCTTTCCACGCCTCCCATATTCGGGTAGAAAAAGTCCGACACCATGCATATGCTATGAGTGTGAGTTCTACATGTGCAAAGATGTCCAGGGCTAGCAGGGCAGAGTGCAGCTGAGGGGCCATGGCCGTGCCCACCTCCTCCTCGACAGGCCATGCTGACACAGTTCAGGCATTAGTCCTTTACAGCAGCCCGGTTAAGGTGTGTCGCTGAGTACCTGAAAAAGAGAGGAAAACAGGATCTCAGCTCGGAGAACTACATTCTACAGCCCAAATCCAGATATAAATATGGCTTTAATATTAATGTAAATTTGTTAGCTTTTCCCCTAAAAATAAAACAAAGCATATCATGAATTCACTCATTTGGCATTTACCTGCTTAGCATTTGCTATGTGCCATACAACTAAACAACACCCTGCAATGTCTTTCTATCTTAATTTTGCTTTAAAAAGACTGCTATACCTAATTTCAAAAAAATCAGTTTATTACACCATCGTATATAACAATATGCCATGCTAACAAACCAGTTCATTCCAATAATTACATACTAGGGCTCTTTACAGAAATAGGGTGCCAACCCCACTCGAGAACTTAGCCACGGATTCAGTGACTCTCATAAAGTTGTGTGGTTCACACTAAAATATACCTGGAGCTGGAGCTGTCTCTTTGAGAGCAGTTTTTTCAAGTGCCACGGGTAGCACAGGCTGCAGACATCCACTTTTCTCCTCCTCCTGTACTCAAGGACGGTGACAATCAAACTACTCGCTTCATGTTAAACTTTCTTTCAGTTATATGGGCCTTTCTGCCACGAGTGTCCCTCTCTTTAGTTTGGAGTCTGAAGATAAAAGACTGAACTAGAGCCCCGCTGGTGTGGCTCAGTGGTTGAGCGACAACCAATGAACCAGGAGGTCACGGTTCGATCCCCAGTCAGGGCACATGCCTGGGTTGTGGGCTCGATCCCCAGTGTAGGATGTGCAAGAGGCAGCCAATCCATGATTCTCTCTCATCATGGATGTTTCTCTTTCCTTTCTCTCTCTCTCTTTCCTTTCTCTCTCTCTCTCTCTCTCTCTCTCTCTCTCTCTCTCTCTCTCTCTCTCCTTCTCTCCCTCCCTCTCTGACATCTATAAAAATGTATTTTTTAAAAGACTAGAGATTGGCTGAATCTGGGACCATTTTCTACATCTAAAGTAGGAAATGTTCATCTCAGGGGAATCCTAGATTCGTATCATTGCAAAATACCCATTCAAATACTCAGTACTATTACAGATTTTTAGACTTTTAAAGCCAAAGAGTATTGGAATCCTAATGAAACATTCCCTCAGCTTCACAAATGAGATTTCTATGTCCCCCGTAACTCAACTATACAACGGGAAGCCATCCTAACCATTTAACTTTCCAATTTCACCTGAAAGTTCATAAAATTCAAATTAACTGCAGGTGTAAAGTCTTATCTATTCTCTCCAACAAATTAATCTGTTTTAAATAAAAGGTGACCCAAAAATGTATACACACACTTTGAATAATTATAAAGGCACTGTTTATTAAAATACATTTCATTTTCAAAATTGAGCTATCAGCTCCTAAAGTGTGTATACATTTTTGGGACACTTTGTATAGTCTCATAAATACTCTGTGTTTGTTGACCGGAATTTACTAATTATGATTCAATATTATCAAATACTGAGATTCTTCGAGTTTGTACTTTTAGGTGGCTTCACCAATATTTTAATTGTGGTTTGTCACCTAAATCCGAATTTCAAGTTCCAGTCAATTTAAAAAGATCAATGATAACGAAAACAGTGAGTAAATGAACCAAAAGGTCTCAGTTTTCCAACCTTCGATGTTCGGTGGGGAGTCTGACTACTTCCATCCGTTTCCACCTAACAGCTTTAGGGTGTAAAAGCTTAACAACCGGTACATTCACAAAATCTTAGATTTTAAAGCTAGGGAGAGGCTAGGCGATCTAGTGAACACCTCTTACTCTACAAATGAAAAGCCAGACAAGTTGAGCGATCTGTCCAGGGTCCTCATCTAGCCACTTCAGTGGCAAAGGCGAGATAGCCATAAAGTCTCTACCCTGGCCGAGGAGTCCCTGGCCAGTCATTAGCCGCAGGTTCCCAAGGAGCCTTAGGGAGACCCAGCGGTGTTGGGGGGTCAAGAGCACGGGGCTTCCACCCACCCTCGGGGACCACCCCGGC